>PNEQ01111262.1:0-21664 GCA_003012365.1 Medauroidea extradentata
GACTCTCCGCGCTCGGGCCCGCTCGAAACACAATCGCGCGCCCCTAGCGGCTCTTTACGTAATTAACAGTCAAAGAAGCTCGTTCCCAAAGATAACACTTTACCATACAAAGTACAAATAATGATTAATACAAACCCATATATATATATATATATATATATATATATATATATATATATATATATATATATATATATATATATATAAAATTCATATCTGCCAAGTTACGACATATTTATAAAATTATAGCCATACTAGAATACTTTTCCTAACTTGGTGTATATTTACACGTCTGGTCCACCGTGACGTCCCTAGATACTCATTCCTGAGACGGTCACGTCTCAATAACTAACAAACATATAAGATGCCATTTTTGTTCCACTTACACCTTTAATTCTGGATCAGTACCTATCTGCAGGTCCTAGTAGTTGATAGTTTATTCAGTGGATAGTTTCTCGGATAACCGATATCAGAGGGTCGTAATACACTTTTCTGGCCTATCTTCTAGATATGTTTTGTCCAGAGCTTCATCTGGAGGTGGTAATACAGGCCCTAAGTAGAGAAGCCTGAATTATTATGTTAAAAATTCGTAGTTTTCAAAAACTTAATATGTTTAACAAAAAAAAACTGGATGGGATCGTCTGTTTCTTTAACAAGCGCGGTCACTATGAAGAGTTGTGTTGACAAGGATCGTATGCTAATTATAAAAATTATGTCCCCATAAATAAAAGTTAGGAATAATATGTCATTTCACTCGCATGTTCTGATTGTTTTGTTCATTAGTTACCGTGTGAAGTAGTTTAAAGATAGATCAGTAGACTCATTTTTGTGAGAACTGAGTTCGATTTTCCGTCTGAAAATTATAATCTCGGGTCTTCCATGGTCTCCAAAATCTTTCTAGGTGATTGCAAGCAGGGTTCTTTATTGCATGCAAAATAGCCTTCACATCCTCTGTCTTTTCATATTATTGTTTTCTCTTAACCATTGGCTGCGCATTTCGTGACCTCGCTGTCGATGATACGATTAAAGTCTTACTTACCTAGCTGCATGGGTAAGTGTTGGACATTAAAATGTAGCTATCATATTGACTTGCTGTGAGCATTTAGCTAATTTTCTACTGTACAGACTACTGTCAATTCTATTCCAACTTTCATCAGGTATACATCTATTCCACGAGACATTATTAACTTGTTAATTTTAACGATGCACCAGATTGTGCAGCTAAATAGTTGTGAAGTGATCCAGAAAAGAAAATCGTGATACGCGTGGCTTCAATAAAAATAGGTAAAAGTATTTCTGTATAGTAGAAACAGTGTTATGTCTTCGTTACTCTTTTTTTACTATGCATCAGGTGGGTAATTCATCATTGCAGTTTTCTGATTGTAACATAATATTCACATGTCCTGATATAAAAGTACATGTTGCAAACTTGAAGCATTCAGTATACACTGGCGTTTCTACCTGACATTGTTGTGTCTATATCAATTAGTATTTTTTTTTTTTCAGGAGAGCAAAGTGATGGATGTTAAGAGTTAGTTGGACGTAAGTTTGTTTTCCGTTCGAAGCAAGAAAACGGAGAGGGCGATAAGTCGACTCCAATGCGTGCTTTCAACACCTTCTTCGCCTTTAAGCGCTGAGTACTAAACTAGCTTGCGGTGTTTTCGTAGAAAGTGTTTTTCAATATGACTTTAAGCGGCGATCCTATTATTTTATTTGTGGAACGTATGAGGCAAAGTTCAACGCTAATCGCCATCATTTTGTTTTACAATTACGGTTGGTAGTATTCCAGATACAGCAACCTAAATAAGCCTTTTTCACCACTTTTGGGGAGCTTGGTCATTACTACGCCAGGTCCAACTAACTCTTTAAGTGACAAGAACTGGCTTTTCAATTTCTGTGCCAAGGCGGTCCCCTTTCATATACTGCCATTATCTTATGAAAGGTTGTTAGTTGGCTCTCCAAAGAGTATGAAAGTATTAGATAAGACTACCATGCTAATGGCTGGTTTGAACTGCGCGCGCACCTTTCTGTGCAGGCGCGAGTCCCGGTGTAGTGCCGCGTATTTATTGTTGTAGTAGTTTCATAAACTAACAGTACCTACCTTCGAACAGAACCAATAATTTTTAAAATGTTAGAAACCATTCTGAGCTAACTAAAACATAATTTAAACTAGTTTAAATAAACCTTTACTAATTGTCACCGAGGAAAGGAGGCCAGCGCAGAACAGATGCGCCGAAGAAAATGAAAAGCCAATAGGAAGACACTGTTAGTGGAGTCCACACTAGCTTTAAAACTTTTAATCTGCTCCCCTTCTTAACCGCTCCGCGGAAAAATAACTACGAACTACCCAAAATAATATTTGGCTTAATTTTTGACACCGTAAATTTGTTGTTTCTGTCGGCGCTTTGTGTTTAGGGAAGTTAAATATTTGAGAGATTGTTTAAGCAGAAAACTAAAGTTTTTTGGATTTTTTTTTTTTAACTTACCACTTTCATATAATATTGGATTTGACGAAATGAAATAGTCAAGTCATTCCTATACTATAAAGTTGTATCTCATCTTGTTAGCAAAATAAGACATAACATTTAGATTCAGGTTTAACATTTAAAATCTAATAAAAAAAACTACTTGTATGCTGCATGTGATCTCATAAAGTTGCCCTCGACTTGAAAGAATTCTGGAAAAATTAAAAAAAAAATCAATTTATATGAAAAAAATTGTTTAGTAAAAACAACTGTGTGTTTTACTGAGCTTTAAACAAATAGTGCAATAGGATTCAGAGTGAAACGTACAAGATGTAAAACGGCAAAATAGATAATAGACCAGTTAAATAAGATCTATCAGTCTGAATGAGTCAGCATGTCTCTTACACATTTGTAAGGTCGCAAGATCGATTCAGACCGAAATTGCTGCAGGTAGTTTTCTCAAACTGTTTTCTGTTCCATCCTAAACTACTTTCTACGAAGTTTCTTACAGTGATCCCCCTGTTTTCAGTTAAAGTGTAATGATATTTATAGTTCTGTATGTAATATCCTTGGCTAGGTAAACGTTATGGCAGAATAGCACGGAGAGGAATAGTGGCAGAGTAAAAAATTGTAGGCAGACAACAATCTATTGACGAAGTAGTACGGGACTTCCAAAGCCGATTTCACTTATGCCAAATGGGAATGTATTCTTAGTACTTTAATGATTTATTATGTCCGTAAGGTTATTTTTATGACCTTAAATTTATTTTACTAATATAAATATCATTTTAAATACTCACGTACCCAACTATAGCATTAAATTTCAGTGATATAACATTGAAAAAGAAAAAAACCTTAATATAGACTGTGAAATATTCTTGTAATTGCGAAATAATCCTTGAGTTTTTAGATGTTACTAAAAAATCACACATTCCTGCTTCTTAAACATGCGTATTTACTGTTGGTGACATAAGATAAAGAAATCTATAAACCTCCAGGTTAAGTTACCATTAATTACGTATTTGCTTCAGCACCTCATACATACACACACACACACACACACACACACACACACACACACACACATATATATATATATATATATATATCCGCTGTTCTGTATGACAGGATCGTGTAGGAAAGTCAGAAATTTGTAGGTTATTTTTTGTATAGGAATTTCCAACATGGTTTTTGGATTACAATAGTAAATATCTTTTGTTTGAAAGTTTGATTTTTTTTTCCAATGGGTAAGATAGTGTATAGTTTTTCATGAAAACCTAAACTTATGCTGTTGCCGAAACATGAGTAAATTCAATATTTTTATGTGTAATGACTTTATAATTATTACAAATTTTAACATCTTACTTTAAAAAATCCAAATCCAACAATGTGTAAATTGACCATCTCTACAGGATGTATGAATAAGATACTTCGAGCCATCGATATAGATGTCACGCGTACTAATATAAATGTGTTGTAAGGTTATCGTGTTTGAACACGTGAACATCTGAAAACCCATAATTAGAGTACGTTCGCCAAAATTATATGTTACATGCTGCAAATCAGCACAATGACGTAAAAAATCAGGCAATATTTAAAATCACAAGGTATGATCCATACTGAACCAAGTCTATTTTTTTTTACATGGAGATTCATCCTCTTACCCTATATATCAGACGTTTGTATGACCAAGTAAAATCGTAAAAAATTGTCAATAAAACATACGTTATGCATACCAATATTGAAGTTCAGCGTTCATGTCTGAACGAAAACTTATTTTCTAAACCGTTAAAAAATTACATTGTTCATTATAGTGTGAGACCCTCTAATTGTGTGTACATAACACCGTCACTTCCTGAAGTAATAACGTTAAACAGAAACAAAAATAATATAATAGTATAAGCCATAACCTGTCGTGTTACAATAATATGATAAACGTGGAAAAAATTTCCTATATTACCTATTGCCTTTATTTTTTTTCTTTATATATTTTATAACACATGTGTGAAAAAGGGTTCCCCACACGCATTGCTTGTTTTGTATAAAACAACCTCGGAAAAGTTCTTCATTTTACGTTTTAATTTTTTTCCCCACATCTTTAGATGCGCTTTTTTTGTTCCACACAGCAGCTATTTTCACCGAGGCTTCCATCATCGGAAACATTTCATTTTAAGCGCTTTTTGTTCTTCATTTCCAGGTTAATCGGTCAGATTTGTTCGCTTCACATTTAACAGACTTGGTTAGAGCGTTCTCTTTTATTTCCTGTCCGAACTAATTATTCATTGATGGAAGTAATGAAATCCAACACAGCAGTTTCGCTGGAAAGACATCGCAACTGTTTTCAGATGGTCACGGGACTACGAAACATTTATAGACGTCCCGGAGTCGCTGTTAATTTAAGGGCGCTCTGCAACGAAAAATTCGTAATTTTATAACTGCACCAATTATTCTCCAACTCTCACACACTGAATTAAAACCATGATCTTCCATTTATTTCAAAAAAATTGCAAATAACTCAAACATTTTTTAACCAAATGCTTTGAAAAATTGAGACTTTGTACAGGCATACAATACACAATGTTGCTAGAGTGATTTTTTTTATATAATGTACCGTTTGGTAACAAACATTATTTTGCTTAATTCTGGCTTTTTTGACAGCAAAATACGTGTTACTTCAAGGACAAAAATTTAAAAATCTGTTTGGTGTATTGCAACAAAAAAAATTACATACAAACGATGATATATAAGTGTTAAAACTGCCAGAATGAACTTTTGATATGTGTAATAATTTGCGTTAAAAAAATGTTTTTATAAACCACTGCAAAACAAAAGAGCGAGGCCTTAAGTAATTTCTAGAGCCAAGAGTTCGTTGCGAAAAAGTTTTTACTTTTCTGTGTCAATGTCTTCCGTACATATCGGTACCTATGCTTCACGGTTATTGGCAGCGCGGCTTTAATCAAGCACGTTTCTCATTTGACTTCACCAGTATGTATAAGGTTGTTGTGCTATCATACGTCTGTGTTTTTAACATGTTTTATGATTAATTTTACAAATGCTTACAAATATCTGAAGACCGTAGATGTCAAAAAACCATTTATACATTTTGAAATATTTTATCAAGTAAAAGGACGAGAAAATTGTAAAAAACAGGTGAAATATAATTTCTCTGTAAAACAAATCTGAGTAACTATGATATATTTTTTATTTCTACGAAAAATACTGTGCACTATGTTGCGTGTTGACATATCAACACGTAATAATTAATGTCAAAAGAACCCCGTACTCGATTAAAAATTTCCATAAATATTCATTAAGATTTTTGCATTTACACCTGCTTAGGATTCAAATCTAATGATACGATTCAAAGTGGAAGTATGCAAATACTAAACAATGATTAAAGGCGAACCAATTACCTGATTCCAGGGATAATTTAATTTGCATTACTGTATTAACAAAGTTTTCTTTTTCTTATGGTACATTTAAATTTAAACTAAATTAAAATATAGAATTTCCAACATGACAATTTACATAGTTATAATTATTTCCACTCAGTTTAGTTGTAACTGTAGTCCAGTTAAGGTTTGTATCAAACGTGAAGTTTTCGGCTAGGTTATGGTGCATACTCCTACCGTATATCCACTGACCACATTAATAATAGGTGGGGTAAGCAAGCCGTATATCGTGATAGTCTATAATATGGTAATATATCATAATACTGTAATGCACCATAATATCGTAATGTACCATAATATCGCGATGTAATTTAATATCGTGGTGTACTATAATATCGTGATATCACCAAATATCGTAAAAAAGACAATATGGGAAAGTAAAACTGTTTAGCATTGTTAAAGCTCGAGACGTTTTATCAACGGCGTGAACTGGAAACACCAATAAAATTCACATTCTTATATCTCTATTTCCTATGGTGGTTATAGACCTACTGACCAAATTTTTCTTTAATAAATATTTTAATTTTAAACTTATCTAAATAATAACTAAAAGAACATAACTATATTCCAAAATCACGATTACCTTTCATTTTTTAAATAACATAATATAAAACTAAACTATACATAGAGCAGTTTGCTACTGTAGAAGGAACAGCGCTCATATCAGTGTGAACTGTAATTAAATAACATGTCTACTGTTTTTCTTCTGACTTTCCTATATTGTCATTGTGCAATATTTAATATAACATAGTATTGTGATGTACTATAATATCGTATTAATACCATATTATCGTGATTTTTACCTTATTGTCGTGATAAATAACTTTGTGGTTATGTACACCGAGTTCACTAAATTACCAACAGAGAGCAGGCATGTGTAGTTTCGACATAAAGTAACCAATGTATCAAATATAAGAGCACATTATAAATGTGTAACATATTTCTGTTAGTGATGTTCGAAGCGTTAGTGTCCCGAAAAGGGTAGGCGTACCCTAAGCGTTCGGCTCTTGGAACAACGTCGTCGGAACTATAACATTTATTATTTTAGTGGATACTTTTTAATGTGTTCAGACCACTCGCATTACACCGAGGCAATCCGGGATCGATAATCGATGCGGTCGCTCGCGATTTTCGCAAGTTGATAATGTCGGCCATTGCCGTTGGATGGCGTGTTGACACAGTGTGCTTCCGTTTTCCTTGCTCTGATATTGCGCCCCCTTGTTTCATATTCACATCATAACTTCGTCATCAGAACTTAAGACCTCAGCGTTAGAAGTAGCCCAAATATTTTCCTTCCTGCTTTTTAAAAAAGGGCAAGGTTCTTGACCGAATCATTACATTTAACCATCAATTTCTTATCCTTTATTTCTTTCTTTCAATCTTACCACCAAGTACTTTTTGGCTTGGCGATAAAAAATTAACCACCTACTTTCACAGAAGCTGGAATATATTTATGTTTTTCTGACTTCGGCAGAATTGGCTAATATTTTTTTTCTTCTTGCCTTTTCTGTGTTCATTCGCTAGAACTTATGAATACTAGATTGAAACGTGAATATTCATTTTCAAATGAAATGAATTTTCGCGTTCTCTGAAAAACAAAGTAGAAATAATGGAAATGAGGGAATAAGGAAAATGAAGCGTTTGCCAGCACCGTGAAATTTTCGCCAATTCAAGTCATTAATTTATGTTGCCAAAAAATATCAAATATAATTTTCAACATAAAATTATGAGAAAAAAATTAATAATTCGTAGCATTGTCATTAACTCAACAGTTTATTAGTAATTGAAGTGTTGTTAATATACTAAATTATTTACAAATTAGAGTAATTGATGACGTTTGAAGATCAAACGTAGTGCTTTTTACTTCTTACAACTTTTACTGCAAAAAATAAATTCAGGTACTAGTTTTTCCCTTGCTGTCGACAAGAAGTGTTTGAATTACGGTTAAGGTAAGTTATTTGTACTCGTGTGATAGTAATAATTAGCGATATATGCATAGCACAGTCTCAAATGGAAGAATAATTACCGTTTGTTTAGTACCTGACAATGTTAATATTTATGCATGAATAATAACACATAGACCTACACAGTAAGAAATAGCAGAAAATGTAACAATTATAAAATATGTCAGTAAAGAGGTAATAACTATCTTACGTGATGGAGTTGTAACTCACTTGACTCAGATTCGGGAGTACGCTTGTTCAATTTCCGGTCACGCCTTCTTATTTCAGTTTCTTGTTATCAATATTGGTGTCAAAATCAGAGTAAATGTTTTAAGAAAGTTGTGTGCAGATTTAGTTATTCGGAACGTCATGAAGAGTACTTGTAGGGACATCGAGTATGTTTTTTTTACGTCATAATTTTGTTGTCTAGTCTTCTGCCTGTGTGTTTCCATACTTCTTTTTGTCCAAACTTGCGTGTCTTTTGTCTTTGTCTCTGTTCTACTGCCAGTTTCGTCTCGTTTATGTTATATTTTTAATTTTATAGATTTTATTTAGCTTTTATTTTATGACTTTGTTTTGATTTTTCCTCTTTGTTGTTAAACATATGGCATAGTTCCTTGTGGAATTAATTATGTGTTGCATTTACAAATTTGGACGGCAGCAGCATTCATCTTTATTTCATGAATGTTTTAATTTTCTTCTTAATTTTCTGCCATGACTTATAGGTATATTACCGATATGTTCATTATAATTACCTCAATCAGTTGGATCTGTAATACAATTATAGGCCTTTTTTGCTATTAATCATGTTTTGTTTCTATAGACTTGATGTACGATTACAGTATTATTTTTATGTCGCTTTTGTGTAATATTTGACTGTATTTTGGACGGAAACCAACACTTTGTATGTGTAGTCCTACTTCGTTTTGCTTGTGTACGCATAGTAATAGAACTCAATTGCAGTAATTTACTGTAACAGATGTATGTACACGCTAATAAGAACGTACAATTACTATCGATAACCTTTTCAATATACTGAAATATTAATTTGACCCTTATTTCTAATGAATTCCACTAATAATTTCTGCTCGTGAAATCGAAAAGCAGTCTTATGACAACTTTTAAGTGTAATAACTTATTTTTAATATTGCTAAGAATTATAAAAAAATGTTAATAATATATACAGTTATATTTTTTAAAAATATATATATGTATATATTTCTTTAAATTTTAATGGCGTGTAAAAAGTTTAATAAATGCCGAAATGGGTTTGTTTTCACTTCGAGGAGAGTAACATAGCTATTTGCTGCAGTGAACGACATAAATGAGGTACGACTGCTTTGACAATACTCGAGTTGGTGCTTGTGTCTTCAAAACTACGTACAAGTGAGGTTGATATTTGACGCGGTTTAAACGAATTGGAATTAATACATGCGTCATTCAGCCAACAAAAGTATTTAAATGGTATACTATATATGTATTTGGTAAAATGATATCAAAATTCAGGAAAAGTATATTGCAATCAGCTTTGCTTCGAAAAAAAAAAAGATAAAATGGATTATATACGCTGGAATCAGTGATGTGTCAGAAAATATAATGAGGGCACAATTATGTTAAGAAAAGATGTTTAGGTCAGTAACAGAGAAAGTAATTAACGAAGAAGTACTTTCTTTTCCTGTTGCCTATAAATAATTTAAGTTTAAGATTTAGTAAATTTATGTTTGTTGATTTGTTATTCTTTATAAAAAAAAGTCTTCCTTGCTTATAACACGTGACGAATGCCAGTGTCAATGAGAATTCAATTGAGACAAATAATAAGTAAGAATAGTTTTTAATTAATTATAAATTATGATTCAAGCTAATGATTAGAAACTACAGTTTTTTTCCTTAGCTAGTGACATGTGTTACCTCACCTGACTTGAAAACAGAAGTGATTTTAATAAGGTTTACCTAAACATTATACATTTCTATAAGAACATTTTTATTAAAAAATGTATGTTGCTGAATTGGCTTTCAAACTTTTACTGTCTGGAGTTAGTTACGATTTTACTATCCAAGTTCATGGGTTCTGAGGAAGGACTATATGACGGAAATATATTTTGAACACTAACGCACGCTAGGAAATTACTTTTAGACGATATTCGTATTCACATTTTAACACAGTACGGTAGTTAAATTGTAATATAGAAACAAATGTTCATTTATTGCTGTCTTCTATGCGTTTCTATATCATTCATCCCATTGCTAAAAAAAACTTTGCTGAGTTAATGTGTGTGTGCCCGCGAAGGTTATTGCTAAAACATTTAGTTTTGTATGGGTGTGGGGGTGTAGAGGGCAGAAAGGGTACCCAAAATTCAGTGAAAAATAAAAAGTTGGTGAATTGTGTGTGCACTCACCAAGATTTTTATTGTAAAAAATACTTTTTGCGGTGTGAAGGCGAGGGAGTTCAAGATAGGTAGAGGGGCGAAAGGGTAAAAAAATATATATATTCCGCGTTAACAGTTTTTAACACGAAATAATTAAAAATAGAAAAACAAATAAAAGCTAAAAAAAGTGTCAAATATTGTTAGCATGAATCCTTAAGAGGGCGTGGTGCATAATTAAACTCTGAAAGCATTAATCTATAACTGTAGCTTTCTTGAAGCCAATTTGCGGAAATTAAACAATAGCAATCACAGACGATAGTTTTAACCAACGTTTTAAACAAAAATGTTTTCAGTGTTACGAACTTCTGAGGCACAATCTCTGAAGCCGGAACCTCGTGCATTTAACTGCGGCGCAAGAGATCACGCGTAATGAATTAGTAATTCTGGATAAATATTTACTCATAAAGTTGCCAAATACCATTATCTAAGATTGTCATTGAGTATTTTAACTATTTTGGCTTCGTAAAAAAGCGTAGAAATCAATTGGTCTTTCAGCGTTTATTTATCAACCACGCACTCTTAAGGCCAGAATATAAATGAGAGACTCGTCAAATGTTACGTTCCATTTATTACCAGATTTCAAATTTGCCACCAAGGCAAAATGCGTAGTATGTACTATACGTAATATTTTTCAAAGAACTTATCTCAGTCAGCAGAAAACTTATGTTAGTTCATGTGTAAATAAACGGTTTGGCGTAATTTGAAGGCTTTTGTGTAAAAGGAAGCAATCGACATTTTTTGACTTTTTGACTTATGTACGCCAAGTAGCCTACGTAATAAACCTTTGAAATTTGCTGATGTAAATTGAACCAATCGCCATGTCCCTGTACAACCTTCTGCAATGCTCTGAACCAACCACTACACAGTCAACTTGACTTTGCAAGCTGTTTCCCCAGCTTAAAAGATAGGTTGCTTATTTCCTTTTATGTAAAAGTTTTATATATACTTTTTAATCTTGCTGAGACAACATTTGTCGACAATAAGAAAATTCCCTTTGATTTATAATTTACAATGGTAATAGTTCACGCACTTAAGAGTATGTCAACTATACGTAAAGAGTTTGCCGAGATATCGACATGTTTGCGCGAACAGAAGTAATTTTCGACTGTAACCTATACATGTCCACTTGGAGCGGTAGAAACAGTAGTAATGCAGGGCGCTAGAGGTGTGATATTTACGTCTGACTGCTGGAGGCGAAGGCAGCTTATCGAAGCGGAACATGGAAGTTGGGCGTAAGTACCGCAGCATCGACGAGGAGGATGGCAGTTATAACTTGTATTTGGACGTGGGTAGCTCGCCTCCGCTCAACTCCTCGAGGTCTTGCTTGGTCCCGAGAGGCAGGAAGAGAGGCGGGGAAGAACTAATTTCCGACCACACCGTACTCAATTACAGTAGTCCTGGTTCAGGTGCCCGCGGGATGCAAAGTCTCTACACGTAACACCTATGAGTTATTTGCGCCCTCTCCTCCCCCCTTTCCGTAGACACCACACGAGCGTCAAGAGTCCCAATTAATGGCAAAGGACATCTATTTAGAAGTTTCGAAGACTGGGAGATGCCGAAGAAAATCCCACCCTCTCTTCAATGTTCAACTTGAAAAGCATTTATCAACATTTATTGTGAGCACTTTTTCATGCGTACCAAGACATTCTTCAAGTACCGGCAGGCATTATTGTCGCATCGAGCAAAAATAGTTGCTGTAGGTAGCGTCATTCTGTAAAATAATGACAACGACCCAGACCGGCTATATAGGTCGTTCAGGATAAAGTGAGCACTCAAAGTTTAACCTTTGAAAAATAACACTAGCCGTTATTGCATATTATTGGACAGTTGCTTTTCTGCTTCTATGGTTGGCAGCAAATGGTCGAATATAGTGCCGTGTATTTCCCTATTTAAATACAACGGTACTCAAATAAAATAAACTGAAATTGACATAAGTGTGTTTTATGCAATTAATAATTTGTTTCTTATCAAACTATTCCTACCGTCTGCACAAAATATCTTACGCGCGTAAACATCAATTGGTGTTTCCAGAGAGGTTAGACTTTTCCCGTCCGGAAAGATACGAATTGACTGAAAACAGGATTTTAGCAGGGCTTTCTCGAGTGCTCACTTTATCCCGAAAGTATGTACTTTTTTTTTCTTAAAAAATATGTTCTATGTATATAAGTGACAAAATGTCCTGTGTTCCTCCTACAGAAAATTTTGTTGCTTCTACAGAACAGATTATTGTCATAGTTTTAAACAAATAGCACTGAAAAATCATTCTGGATTGCTGTCCCAGTGTTAGCAGAATTGTGGTACCTACGTAAGCTGAAATTTTTAAAATTACATTTTAATACCTCGGTAGTAAAATTATATTTGAAATTCAAAGTAGTAAAGGGATTTAAATGTAATATTTTAAGATGCCGCGAGGGATGTAATGGTATACAACTCGCCTCCCGAGAAGGCGATGGGCTTTTTACGGGTGCAACGCAAAATTTGCACCTGCGTTGCGTCCTGTTGCGCTGAATTGGAATTATATACTCACGTAATGCCATAGAAGACCCGTTTAACTTGCTCTGCACTTGCGTTGCACTGCGTCGGTGTAAATAGCAGGTGGCCATATTTAATCGCCCCCCCCCCCATGCATGGAGTTCCTGATTTCTGGCGATAAGAATTTTGCGTCAACTTATTCAGTTTCTTCCGTACACAACTACATCACTGCTTCGTTGTTATTGGATAAAATTGATATGTGCAGATGCATCGCTTATTTGACTGTGCAAATCACAATAATGTTACTACGTCACCACACGTCTGTGATTTGCGGGTATGACTCACTAGACGCTGGTAGTTAAAAAAAAAAGGGGGGGGGGGCGGAGGCGGGGGTTCACCCAAAATTTTAATAAATTTAATAATTTTTATATTTCTGCGAGATACAGTTTGTTATTTAGACATACATTGTGACTATTCATTACTGTAAATAAAAATGTTTTGTTTACGTAATTTATGTATAATGGCAAGTCAAATTCCAAATTTGAATAAAAATGGGGTTGTGCAGAGATAGAAAAACCTACAGACTTCCCGAAATGAAATTATTCACACTGAAGAATAGTACAATGGGCAACTTCAAGACCTAAATAAAAATAAAATTGAATTTTATTTTGTAATTTTAAAAAATTGAGATGAACTAAAATTTTCGAATATTAGTTTCAGTAATATGTTAAAAATACAAAATAGAGTTCAGTGAAAATTTTATACAGGTCTTGACGTAGACCATTACACAACCCTTCAAAGTGAATTATTTAATTTCGGTAAGTCAGTCGTTTACCTTCCCAGTATAAAACCGTCTGATGCAAAATTGAACTTTTGGGGGCTTATTCATAGTCGTTTTAGACCCGGACTAGCGCGGGATTATTGTCGGACTATTTTTTGTCTACGCGGACTAACGCTAGTCCGAGGATCATCGTGCGTTAGTCCGGTCTAACTTTTAGTCCGGACCAAGGGTAGGTTTAACGATGGGCTAAGTCGAAAATAAACATGGCGGACCATGAAAATATAAGACGACGTCTGAGTTATGTATGCTGCTTATGGAATATAGTGAATATTTTACACTAAATAACTTATTATAAGTCTACATTGATAATTTATTTAGTCATAAGCACTAGTTACTTATTTAAAAACGGTTAAATTCAATCTTAGTGAGCAGAAAAACTCGCATTGCCTGTTTATTGTACCGTGTAAGACATTTAAATACAGCAATAATATTTTATCAGGCCTAAGGAGATGGGAATTATTGCTATATGCAACATTACACCATAAATATTCGATTTGTGTAAAATACGTTACAATGTTGTGTAAATATTTATTTTTCCATTCGTATATGTAAGTGTCTCGGTAGCTCAAGGGTAGGGTACTGGCACAGCAATTCGAAAGTTGTGGGTTCAAATCTCGTCTGATGCAATGATTTTTTGTTCTTTAAATTTGTTAGTTTTTAATTGTGCATAACGAATAGAATGCAGTTTTCTTATTTTATAATAAGTGCATTTATTCTGTACATTCTGTAACTTAAAGTTAAATTCGTTCTACGTCACGACAGTAAAGCCTGTACTATTTTGGTATGGAAACCTCTATTTGCACAAAATATTCTTGTACATATTTCGTAAGTTTTTATGCGGAATTTTGCTCTTAAATTTTCTTGTTAGTTCTTTACATAATGCCACAGCACATATCGTTCGTAATAAAATTTCGACTAGTGAAATATACATGTTTATGTATTGGTTGTATAGATGAACCAGATATATTAGTTTTGAATTCTGCCAAGCTTTTGCAATATGTGTCACGGATTTTTCCCCCCGTTCTTTCTCATGTTTCATCCACAGTAGTTTAAATTATTGTTTTAAAAGGCGATTTTTTTACCACACATAAACTTATGTTTGTTATATGAGTTTACTCTCTGTTTGTACGTAATATCGATTAAATAAATATAACTTCTGTATCCTGTGACTATTAATTTAGTAGTTTAAGAAATTTAAAAATAAAGTTTTTCACGAAGACTCGATCTCACGACTCTAAGTTAGAAAACGAAAGCGTTAACACTGCTCTACAGCAGCCACAATAATAGTGCTATATGTAAAGTAAAATTTACTTAATTTATTATTTATAGCATATCTTAATAAAGTGGCTTCTTGATACAAATTGTGCTAACATCGTCACAATATATTAGCTATATGACATAACTGAAACAATATTTCTTGGCGAACGTAATCGTAATTCAAATTATTTTCACTAGCGAACTCTTGCCTGTGTGTTAAAATGTGAAGTGCGCATGCGCGAAGCATTTGGCAACTATGTACAAGGTTGATCCCGCGACTATTTCTAGTCCGGCGTTAGTTGGCGTTTATGAATAAGGTAACACTTGGTCCGGACTAAGTCAGGACCAACCCTGGACTACCTGGCACAAGATGGTCTCAGGATCATCTCGGAACTATCTCACGACTATGAATAGGGCCTTTACATGTAATTTTAGCAAAAGTAGGAAAACTAAAAAATTTTCACTACAGTAAAAAAATTTACAGTATATGTCTACACAACAAATCATATCTCGCCTAAATCTAAAAATATAAAACAATCAAAATTTCGTGTGTTCCGTCACCTTTAAAACAATTCCATACTGATCGTGAAGCAGAGCTGCAAATGTATACATAAGCGAAACAAATTGGTATATGTCATTCACGATAAAGAGAGCACTGCATAAAGCTTTATTTCGGCTGTTTTGTGGCCATCTGTACTATTTTTAATATGAAAACTACCATGTAACTAATAAACAGTGTATCTGTTTCAACACACTCAAAATTTAACGTCTATTGGCCCAATAAAATATAGTTTTAATAAATTAAAAAATCTTCTGGGTGCTCAGTTTATAGTGAACAGACTATACAAAACTGTTATCACCAAACACTAGTAGCTCTAGTGATACTGTTTTGCTTCCTTGCAAGGTTGCTCCTGATTTCACGTGTAGTTATAGTGGCGGACATTACCGTTGGTGGCGTGTATTACTGGTAGGACCATTAACATTTCGTGAAAATATTGTTGCCGCAGTTTGTTTCATTGGCAGCGTATATATGCGAAGTGACGCCTGTCATTGGACTATGCCAACCACAGTAAGGTTACTGTGACACCACGTGTATGTTATCTGCAGGTAGAACCCCAAGACACGTCAGTCTTAAAACACCCAATCACTGACTATCAATCAGAACTACAGATGTGGACGTAAGGCATTGAATCGAAATGCGGCAAAATTCTTTCCACGAAATCGTTATGGCCCTAGTTACTGGGGTACTTTAAGTTTCCCCTGCTCTGACGTTCTGTCACTGCTCCATGTATGCCTCGTACCGCCTTCAAGATTTCGCTGTTTAGCTCCGGCCAAAATCTAGCACACCTCTTTAAACAACTACGTAAGACATTCTGTGAACATTAGTACCACACCTACGGGACGGCGGTTTAGACTAGTACAACCATTAAACATAATGTAATTTATACGATTATGTCAGTATTCTTATTATTAATATGTTACTGTTAATACTATTTTCCAGTTGCCACTAGGTGAATCTATGAAAATTTACACGTCATATGGGCCCTAAATACCCACACAATAAAGGTATAAAGCACTGCGCCCGTGTGGTAGACAACCCACATTGCGTACGTGTAACAGGTTGCATAGCGGCAGGCGTTATTAATTAACTTATGAAAATACTACAAATGAATTTCAATAAGAACCAATGCCCTAGGAGTGTCAGATGAAGACAATTTTTTTTGTTACAGTCAAACTTTTTTTACTTGATAAAAAAATATTGATTAAAATGCATTGTTACCGCTTTCCGAGCAATTACAACGACCCTTATGCGAATTTTATTAATGTTTGAGGGATGGTTTTACAAAATGCAAATTAATACTTTCAGCAGCTTCTTTCGCGTTAACTTTATACGAAAAAGTGGTCTTTGCTATAACGTGGTTTCTTATTTACGTTCACAAAAGCATTATTAAACCTCTTACTTTATGGGTGCATAACATCCTTAATATTCACTTCGTATTGTGTTTTCGACATACTTCGTCGTCAGATATCACCTTCCGAAAGGTGCCGGATTAATTAAGAACTAACCTGTGTATGTGTATATATATATATATATATATATATATATATATATATATATATATATATATATATATATATATATATATATATATATATATATGTATATATATATATATAATGTGTGTGTGTGTGTTGGTGTGTGTTTCATCAATGGCAGTACTGGTACCTGTTAAAGAATAAGTATTTGATGTAAAAAAAAAATTGTTATAAAATCTATTTATTAATACAGACAACGGATTTCCAACTTCACAGCGGAAATATAATGTATCTTACGCCGTTACTATTTATTTCAGAAGTTCACATAATCATACTCGTTCAAATGGGAAAAGGGTGATATTTGGTTTTACATCGGAGGAAATTTACTTTGCAAAATTTGTCAATTTCGTAAGTACTTTCTGTGAGGAACGTAAATTACCTAATGATCATTTATTGTTAGCACTCAAAGACTGTAAACTTGCTTGTTTGTTTTGGTTGTGTAATGTGAAAGTGGCATGCACGCGTGTGTTTCGTGCAGCTGACCGTCGGAATAAATATCCTCTAATTTGTCAGATCGTTTGCTGACAGATCTCGTGGGCTTAAATACGGAGTGCCGTGCAGTCTGGGCGAGATATCAGTACTCGCGAAGTCACGTTACCTAGGCCTTATATCCAGTCTTAGTTGTGAGAATGAACTGTGCCTTACGTGTGAAAATTTCATGTTTAAAATAGTTTTGAGTGTTAAGAGGTATGGAAAGGTACAATGTCCAGCGGACGACTGGAATAATCAATCTTCAATAAATTCTGTACTACTCGTCAAAATTCGATGAGATTTTTTCGCCGAGTAGATATTTTATCAGCGGACGTTTATTTATATAGCACTACGTGGTAGTGTGTTTTCCTTACGAGTTAAACATTAAAACATTTTTTTTAAAGAAAAATAAAATCTACAAATATGGGTAACTGTAAATTTTAATTAGATAATATCTAGGCCTCTATAATAATTTAATTTGAAATACACTAGCGTTTAAATTTAAAAATTATTTTATTATCCGTAAACCTCTTGCGCAGAGAGACAGGTGGGCAGGTTAATATGACTAGGTAGTGACAGATCGAAATTCTAAAATTTCTGTGTTTTAAATTGCAGTAAACGTTGCTATATCACCTTGCCGTCTACTGGTTAAATGCGGTGACAGATTTTGTCAGAGTCGTGAGAAAATTTTGTATCGGGATGGATTCGATAGTTACATGTTTCAACACAGCATTTTACATTGTCTGCTACCCAGTAAAATAGAACACTTTTAACGGATAAGTCTTGTGAATTGTCCTTGGAATATAATTAATAGATTGTAAATTACTAAACATCGTACTGGGAAGGTACATGGATGCAGACATGCTACAGGATGGCAGTAGACATCTGCTTGCTCAGGAGGATGACGTGGAATGAAGTCATACAATAGGGTGGCGTCTGAATGAAAGAGACAGGGGAAACGAGAAATCCCTGATAAAACCGGTCGACCAGCGGCACGACTCCCACAAGCTAAAATACGGGCAACTATTTAGCAGGATTCGAACCCGGATCGCGTAGGTGGCAAGTGAGTGTTCTAGTAACTGATCCAGCCGCGGCCCTTTTCAATTTTATCATGAACGACAAATCCGTGTAAACTTAAGACCAATTGGGTTATAACTGTGAAAAGTAGACTTCAGTATAAGGTATGAAGTCTTCTGAGATGAGTCGACGAGTTGGTTGCGAAAGTGCCCGGGAGCAGGCCCTGTGAGTCTGTTAGGGGTGTGGGTAGTGCCCCGACTCAAACCAAGAGGAGACTGAGCAGGGGGTCTTAGTCGGGGGAACAGCAATGTAGATATGATCTTCAGAAGAGTGGCCTAAAGCTCTCATGGCTGCACCTATTACCACTTTAGTATTTGTTCCGAGGCGCAGTTTAGCGTTATGTCGTAGGATTTGACAGTTCCAACTAACAGTTTGCTTGAGAACAATGCGGTGGTCGGGCGTATCCAGACTCCCCGCCTACTGGGGAGGACGAAGCGGGAAAGTCTCACGATAAGTCCACTAAATGAAAATACAAACCCCTCAAAAGAGGATATTGGTATATAAGTAGGGCCATGAACATTTCGCGAAAATAATTTTGCCCCAGTTTGTTTCAAAGCCTTACGCACACATCTGCAGCTCAGATTCGTGGTAATTGGCAGCCTGTATATGCGAAGTGACGCCTCTCATTTGACTATGCCAACCACAGTAAGGTTACTGTGAAACCACGTGTATGTTATTTGCTTGTAGAAGCCCAAGACACGTCAGAGTTAAAAAAATCCGATCACTGACTATGAATCATAACTACAGAAGTGAACGTAAGGCATTGAAACAAACTGCGGCAAAATTATTTTCGCGAAAAGTTCATGGCCCAATATATAAGGTATGAATCTCCTAGAGAGTACATCAGATACACTCATGGCGATTCAGATTTCAACACATAACCGAACGCAACGTATCGAACCCACATCGGATGGATACGTAAAGCAGGTTATGGTATTCACGAGGTTAGTATTCACTCACGTGGCGCAGCGCTCGCACCAGTTAAGATGCTAATGAAAGTGGTGGTTGGAGAGACACTTCTTTGTTGTGGCATTATTTTCTTTCCCTCCATTAGTAAGCACTGGGAGAGCAGGCCTCCTCGAGGAACACGTTCAATTTTCCAGAAATGAGAAGTACGCGTTGTGTTTAATTCTCACCCTGCAACGTTTATATTATTAAGTAGCGGGAAAATATAATGAACATACAGAAAAACTAAGTGACTAATTGGACTTTACTTAACATCGACAACAAGAGACGGATACACACAACTTGACGCAAGGAAAGTAACTTGAACGTACCAAGCTTGTATGTTTTAGACGCGTCAAGAATTTCTTCATCCTTGAGTGTAGTAAACTTACTTCACAGCTCTGTTAATAACCACGACTAACTACGAACGGCAGCTGCAACGTCTGCAAATTCATCGAAGGTGCGTCCACCGATGTTGTGAAACAATTACCTGACCGTTTTACACTAGAGTTAGTGGTTGGGTGGCTGTAATCAGAAGTAGGCACTTTATACTGAAACTAGTTAGTGGATAATGCGTTTAGGTGAGGGTTAGGATTTAGTGAAATGTATTATCTAAGTTCGGTGGCTTTACTCTACACAATTTAGATTACAGAGTAATACACGGTTGTACTACATAATTTAGATAGGAGAGGAGCGACTGTTTTGTTAATTATGTTAATGTTATTCTCTATGGATGACCTTTTGGACACCTTAGACATCACCATTAGCATGAGGCCGTATGCTGATTATGAGTATGTTCGGCTATCGACGGACGGCGGCACGTCATGGGTCTACACCCAAGACCATCCTGGCGAGCTGGTGACGGCTGGAAGGCTTTGAAGGAGATAGGCCTGGTTTACTTGGTAACAGCGCCATATATCGGCGTGCTTGTCCTCATTACTGTGGCACTATGTAGGGGGTGAGGTGAATTGCTATCTTCCGTGGTTTCCCAACGCTTGCCTTATTGCAGCCCGAACCTCTCTCGCTGTCCAGCCTACTTGGCCATATCAGCTCACAATCAGCATAGTAAAGTCAGTTTTCGCCGTTTAAGTAAGCACTTTTACGTTTCCTGAAAATATATTTTTTTATTTAAGTTAATTTATAATTACCGCTACTGGTTAATTTATAAACTGCGAAATAATACATTTCTTAAACAAGTTTACGTACAATGCCATAGTAATTTTTTTATTAAATAATTCCAGTTGAGCGCTGGAGTCGCTTCCGGGAGCATCTGGGTTCGACCTCCGGTCCCGCCATCCTGATTTCTGTTTTCCGAAATTTCTTCCTTCATAGGCGGTGATGTGTCGATTGCAGGATTCATCCAGTTTTTTTATATGTCCTAACCAATAGTTCTCTGATGACATTGTCGTCGGCGAGAGGGTACGCGCCCAGCATACTCCTTATTTCTGGCGAGAAAAAGGATAGAAATTACAAGTTGAATTACCTATATTAGTTTATACAACGTCCACTTTCACTATAGTGCATTCGGAATGAAACCATTTCCTTCATGTAGAAGAAGATAATTCGGCTACAGGAATAAATATTTATGAAACCGTCGTAACAGTTGGTGTATTCGACTGAAAATCATAATAACGAGTGGACCACAAAGAAGTAAAAAAAAAAAAAAAAAATTGTGATATACAGTTTGTTCCAAATTTTATGTATCTCCTCACATCTACAGGATCACAATATGGTGTCCGACAATGCGCCATTTTTGTGGTAATTTTCTGTGTGTGATGTACCAGTGCAAAGCGCGCGGGCAGGATCATTTTATTGTAGAATGCCATTGCAGAAATTTTTGGAAACTTCATATCAAGTGAGTCGTATTTAACTGGATGGTAGGCCTACGAACTGCCCGATAAAGTATTCTACACTAACATGATGCAGCTCACGCAAATTCACTGTACGTCATGTGATCTGTAGAGACATGAACTTTTCGCGAAAAGAATTTTGCCCCACTTTGTTCCAGTATCTTATGTCCACGTCTGCAGTTCTGCTTCATAGATATTGGCAGCGTGCCTTTGAACTGTGACGTTTCTCATTTGACTGTACCAATCACAATAAGGTTACTGTAACACCACACGTCTGTGATTTGCGTGTAAAACCCCACGACACATAATGTCAAAACATCCAATCTCTGACCGTGAAGCAAGTCTGCAGACGTGCACACAAGTCACTG
>PNEQ01111263.1:10898-21908 GCA_003012365.1 Medauroidea extradentata
CTGCTGTTGCTGCTGCTGGTGTGGCTGCTGGTGTGGATGCAGGTGTGGCTGCATGTGTTGCTGCAGGTGTTGCTGCTGGTGTGGCTGCAGGTGCAGCTGCAGGTGTGGCTGCAGGTGCAGCTCCTGGTGTGGCTGCAGGTGCAGCTCCTGGTGTGGATGCTGGTGCAGCTCCTGGTGCGGCTGCAGGTGTGGCTGCTGGTGTTGCTGCAGATGTTGCTGCAGGTGTGGCTGCAGGTGTGGCTGCTGGTGCAGCTCCTGGTGCAGCGCCTGGTGCGGCTGCTGGTGTGGCTGCAGGTGCGGCTGCTGGTGTGGCTGCTGGTGTTGCTGCTGCTGCTGGTGTTGCCGCTGCTGGTGTGGCTGCTGGTGTTGCCGCTGCTGGTGTTGCTGCTGCTGGTCATTACCTTCGTCATCGCTTCCGTCATCGCCTCTGTCATTGCCTCCGTCATCGCTTCTGTCATCGCCTCCGTCATCGCCTCCGTCGTCAATAATTTCAATAATTTCATCTTCTTCCGTCACCTCCAACCGAACCATCAGAGACTCTGATTGTCCGGTCAGAGGTAACTCGACCGGAGGCGATGTGTTGTCGTTTCGGGTCCCAAAAGGGTGGTGCCTGACCATCCTTTTATTTTTCATGGGCCCCCTAAGAGATTTCATTCTGAACATCAGACTTTATTATTGTTGACTGATGCTGAGCATTCAAGACAGTGGTGCATATATAGTTGTAATTTCCATCCCCCCCACCCCAGCATTTGTGCTGAGTTACAAGATTACATACATTTTTTAAAATCAAAAGTGCTAGAGAGATAGTTTGCAACACTCCAGTCCCATGACTGCAGAAATAATGAGACAGATAAGAATGTGTGCGTGAGAAAGAGGGAGGGAGAGAGAGAAAAAAATACTTGCATACTGTAATTTTTTTTTACCACAGCCATCGAGAAAATATCATGTCCACAAACATTATATTATTCCCAGAGTAGATTTACAAATAGGTACATTTACATTTGAGCATATTGTATTTTAAGTGGCTGATTATTTTTTTTTCTCCACTTATTATTCACCCTGCAGAATAGAATGCTCGACAGGAAATAAAAAAATGTTTCTCTGAGGAAAAAAAAATGTGAGCGTGTAAATTATTAATCGGATACATTTCCAAATGATAAAGAGGAACAATAGACTAGAAAACATAATTTTTTCACTATCTGCAGGTTAGAGCGAACCTGTTTGATTATGCATTGTTAAATATTTAAACCTATGCGAATATAATTATTTAACCAAAGAATATTTTTTTTGATCGTGGAATATATATATCTGCATAATGGTTGGGATTTTTTTTATTTTCCATTAGTCTGTCTCGTCGACTGACAAAGAGTAACTATGAACAAAAAAAAACTATTCTCACTATTTATGCGTAATGCTCACCTATGTATGGGAATGTTTTTATGTGTGTGTTAACATAGCATTCTTATTTTCGGGTAACAAAATTAATAAAAACTGTTTGTATAGTTAGTGAACTGTGATTGACTTAAAAAGAAATATATATATTGGGAGAAGTTTATTGGTGAAAAAAAAAAAATGTTTGGACTACGGAGTATATATTTTTTTCAGAGGTTCAAAAAAAATGTTTTTGTGAGCAACTTACGAAAAGTATTGGTGCTGGAAAGAACATTGTGTGTGTGTGTGTGTGTTTTGTGAGAAAGATATATTGGCTATGTTGATAGCTTACAAACTTATTAAAATGTTAAAGTAACAGTTATATATTTAATTTTATATTTGATAATCAATTTTTGACAGTAGGCCCTGAATACAGGTAGTAATATGAAATTATGCCAATCGGCATTGACTACCATTTTGTCAGGAGAGGGGGGGAGGGAGTGAGGTTGTCTGTTGCAAATAATGTTTGAAAATAAAAATACAGTACTGAGGTCGTGCATTTGACCTTTTTACTTATATGGAAGAGATTTAAAAATGCTGCTTGTTTGTCTCTGTTTGTGATGATCAACAAAAGTTTAGCTAACTAAACTATTTTTTTTCTTCTCTGAAAAAACAGCTACCAGTTCATGGAATTGACCTTTTTTCCTTATATGGCAGATATGTAAAAATGCTGCTTGTTGGTCTCTGTTTTTTTGATGATCAGCAAAATTTTTGCATGCCAGCCAGTTTCTTATTTCTACTTTGAAACAAACAGCAGCTCCCAGATCATGAAACTGACCCTTGTCATTTTATGGCAGAGATTGTAAAAATGCTGCTTGTGTATCTCTAGCAGTATTTCTTGCTAGCTAATAATTTTTTTTTTTTAGTTTCTATCTGAAAGAGGTCTTGAAATTAACCTCTTTGCTTCATATTACAGAGCAGCAAAATTATTGCAAGCCAGCCAATTTTTTTTTATTTCTTTCTTCTTGGAAACAAACATCAGCTCCCAGGTCATGAAAATAATATTTTGCTTCATATTGTAGAGCAGCGAAAAAATGTTTGCAAGCTAAACACTTTTTGTTCCAATTTTTTTTTTCGTTTCTATCTGAAAGAGGTCTTGAAATTAACCTATTTGCTTCATATTACAGAGCAGCAAAATTTTTGCAAGCTAGCCAATTTTTTTATTTCTTTCTTCTTGGAAACAAACATCAGCTCCCAGGTCATGAAAATAATCTTTGGCTTCATATTGAAGAGCAGCAAAAAAAATGTTTGCAAGCTAAACAGTTTTTTGTTCTTTCATTTCTGAAACAACATCAGTAGCTCTCAGGTCATAAAGTTAAACTTTTTTCCCTTACATGGCAGAGCAGCAAAAAAAATTCGTGCTAGCTAATTTCTTTCATCTCTGAAACAACAAACCAACTCCCAGGTCATGAAATTTACCTTTTTCTTTATACGGCAGACCAGCAAAAATAATTTGTGCTATACTTAAATTTTTTTTTGGTCCATCTCTTTTCAGATTTGATGGTAAAACAGCTAAATTTAAATCTCAAAAGAAATATTGTGTGTGTTTATTCTATGTTTTGTAGACATAACACAACCAATTGTCGCAGGAGCTAGACATCAGTTGACATATCGGTATTGGCCATGGTTAGCATCGAGAGATCTTTATTCCACGAACATAACGCCGCGTGGGAAACTTACAAACATTTCCAATGCAAGTTTAAATGTGTTTATTTCGTTAGATTTTTTGAGAAGTGCATTCAGTCCCTTGGAGACTGCAGATGCCAATTTTTGAAGGTTCTTATTACAACTGGACTCACATTTATTACAGCTTGCCAATGACCTGGAAGGTGTCGAAACCATGGAAAAATTTTTCAGTGTACTGCGACTGTGCGGATAGGTTGAGTCAAGTGGCAAAATGTAGTGATGCAGTTTACGCAAACTTATTTGGTCGTCACGTACCGCACATAACTGCCAAAATTGGAGGTTTGGTTCTCATGCAGAATGAAATGAATATTACGAAAGGTTTCCTTCCAAAAAAAAATGTAGTGCGCCTAGAAAAGCAGTTCTTGATAGTTAAGCTCGAGAATAACACTGACGATATTGTGAGCCATTTTTTTGTAAATATTGTATTATGCAATGCCCGACATCAAGTTAGATATAAAAAACATTTTTGCAAGATCAGCATAATATTTGTATAAAAAACACTATTCATCACACAAAATGTACATACTTCTTCGGATAATATTGCAATATGAGTTTCGAAAGTTTCGTCGTGTTTGTTAGCCTGCTGGGTTTCTGGGACAATTTTAAATTTTTAATAATGTTGACTACATTTGGCACCTTTGTAAGATCGAAAAATATCAGTCAGTTTTTTTAAAAGATCGGCGTGGTTTTAAAATGGCATGGCAGGCGACGACTAAACGTGACAGAATATTTCGAGAAAGATTTGTACGACGATGTTGAAGACTGGGAAAGGTATATATGCTTTAAAAATCAATTTAGAAATTCGAATTTTCTTCTTTTAGATTCTTTGAGAAACCTGTTCAGTCCATTGGAGACGGCGGACATTAATGTTAGAAGGATGCTGCTCCAGATAGAAGCGCACATTTTACGGCGCAAAAGGGACTGGGATGGGGCCAAAATTGTTGACAATTTTTATTCGTTTTGTAGCGCTGTTGATCGGAAAACTGAATTGCAAAATTATGTTGAGAAAATTATAGCAGAAAAATTTGGCCAGAACGTACCTCACATATCGACCGATATAGGCCAGATTGCCTCAGAGTCGGAGAAATAGGATTATTATGAGAGATTTGAAAAATCCGATGGTGAGATACAGTAAGAAAAAATAATTTGTTATTTTGTTGTCAAACTTAAAAAAAAGTCGCGTGATGAACCAAACTAGGAGAGAATACTTTCACAATCTGGAAAATTGACTTTAACAATTGATTTGAAGCATTTTTAATTTAGTTCTTTCTCTTCCTATCTCTCCCTAACAAAGAGAAAGAGTCTAGTAGACTAACTGGTTCGTCACGAAATCAAATTTACATTCATTTTTTTTGTTTCCCCAGTCTTCAGCATCGGTACACGTATAATATTATATAGTTATCGTGGGATGAGGCCTCGTCGAATGCAATATGTGCTCGACGTGTTGCTTGCTGGAATCTGTGGAGTGAAAAAAAATATTTGAGTGATTGTGCCACCACCACCAATGCAACTGTTCGTGGTGGACAGTCGACACTGACCGGCTGGGCACCTGACTGGAACCGTGCAAGTTAAACTAGTTATATTTACGAAAAAAATGATTGTGTATGATTTTTGTGTGTACAATGTGTCATTTTTAAATTTTGGTAAAATTTCAGTCCAAAAATGTTCTCTCCTCGGCAAAAATTTCATTATTATGCAAAATTTTCAATTGCACAATGTTTGAATAGAGTCGTGTGTTGTTTTATTTTCAACAGTCGATCGAAAGTGTGTTGTTTTTGGCATATTTAGTGGGATATATGTTATTGTTTGTGTACCATTGGATACGGGATACAAATTAATAACCAGACTAATAGTTTTTTTTAATTGCACTTTGTTTTAGTTCCGAGATTGTCAATAAGGATACAGGCGAAGGCACAAGCACTCGTACTAGTAACACAAGCAAACGTGTTTACAACTTGAGATCTAAACAATTATAATATTAAAACTCAGTTTTGTTCTATATATATCCCACGATTATTTTGTTGACATTTATATTATTTCCTTTCATATAATAAAATTAATTTTGTATCATTTATATTATTTTCTTACATGTTATAACAATGTAAATATCTGTTTATATTCATATTGCAATATTACTGTATGATGTTGAATATTTGAATTTTAATATTTATATATTTCATTATTTCTATTATTTAAAAAACTTTTATATTGTCAAGAAATATTAAGAAAATGTGTTTTTTAATTATTGTTACTTGTACATATTTTTGGTGTTTACTGTTAATAAATTATACAATGTACAAACGACACAATATTATTTATTTTATTCTTAATAACAAGAAACATTTTCCGATTGATTTGATTTTCGATTCTAATGTATTGCCTTGCTCTTTGAATATTCAACAATGCCTAAACACCATATCCAAGGAAGCGCAAACATACAACAGCCAGTTAAATTATCCTATATTTAATACAACAGTTTTAACTTTTGCCAGTTCTGTAAAAAATATATACATACCAATTTAGTTCAAAATTATGGATGGTCTGGGTAACATACAGGCAGAAGCATATCTTCCTCCTTTCAGGGGCATAGTAATTGATACTGAAGATATTTGGAATGTCGACAAACTATAGTCTATATTGTTGTATGAACTTGGACACAGTTTGGGGATGTTGCACGAACCTTTCACCGTAGATTCAGTGATGGTAAGTGGCGGCCGTTTGTACGATAAACTACAACCTATAGACATTGAAAAACTTGAGCTCATGTATCCATTTATGAAGTAGTAAGTAATTCAAATATATTTTGGTAATAAATAATTCATAAATTTATTTTCATTGTACAAGTAAGCCGACAGAAAACCAAATGTTAGTAATACAACAATTACGCTATGTAAAAACATTTTTATTTTTTTCAATAAGCTTATATTATCATCATGGCAGTCAACACAATGCTATTAAATGTTGATGTTTTGCTTAAGAATACCTTGACGCATTTGGACAAAAAGAAATTACTGGTGCTTATGCTAGGAAATGAAAGAAACGTGGAAAAATATTTGACCTTCATTTTAGACCAGTATGCTAAGATAGCTTACACTTTTACAATAGAGACTGAAAATTTACATGAAATTAAATATTCGTACGCGAAAAAAATTAAATCTTTGAATAAATCTGTCAAAATTATAACATCACGACTTACTTTCTTGCAACTAAAATTTAGAAATATATTTTTTCAGGCATTGCAAAAGGAAAAATAATTTTGCTAGATGATGAAAACTTTTCACGCTATATCAACGAAACGAAAGACAATATCTTTTCCATCAAAAATAAAGTAATGGATTTAAAAAAGAAACTGTTTGAATTAAAAAGGCGAGAGACGGAACTTTCAGAATCTATAATTACCATAAGACCAGAAATACTTCAACTGTTCAAAACTCTAGAATCACCAGAAATACCAAGGTTCTCAATTTTAATATCGCCTAATCAATGGTCACCATTTTTCGATCTTGAAATTACAGACAATAAAAACTACAAAAGTACAATATATGAAGCAGCCTGGCTAAAAGGCGAATTTTACATGAATGTAAAGAATACATCTAGATACATAATAGAAACACTTTCTAGCTTAGATTCCATCGATGATTTGAAGCACATAGCTCCTATGCATAGTGTAAAGTGGTTGGAAATTGTAAACAGCAACACTATTACCATAGAAACTCTCTATTCTTACATCGTTCCCGATCGTTATTCTAAACAAAGTTCGTACTTGATACTCAGATCACTTCACATTCTGATGACGGGACGGGAGTACACCGTGAAACCATTTTACAACTCTGTCCTGACAGTTTTGTACTCTAGGTTGACCAACTGCGACGAGTTTTTTACCCCACTTTCATTTAGCCTGAATCCAAACATAACAAACAATTATATTAAAGAGTGTGTAGCTGCAATAAATAATTTACTACATTTTCACTCATACTTCAGAAACAATTTGATGGAGACAGTAACACCGAGCGATATGAATCAGCCTGATCCAGAGGTCGGTTTCTTACCCAAAAAGGGGATGGTCAATTTAAACAATACGTGTTTCTTGAATGCTACTCTGCAGGCCCTCCTTCGAATCCCACAATTTTTATATTGGCTACAAAACTGTCAAAATTGTAACGAAGGCATTTGTGATAATCAGATGAATGGAAAAAATTATTTAATCTGTAATTTGAGGAAACTAGTAGAAGATTTAAAAAGCAACTATTTCATAATTATCAAACGTACAAATTTTGTAAACAAATTGCAGTACATTGACCAAAAAATGATTCCAGGTCAGCAGCAAGATGCTCACGAATTTTTGCTTCATTTTCTTGAAAAAATTAATAATCTGTCGGGTTCTACATATTTGACAGATACTATTTTCTCTGGCCAACTCAAAACTACCATTACCTGTACGAAATGTAAAAAACAAAACATTACCCGAGAAATGTTACGAGAACTGATACTGAATAATTTAAAAGTAAACATCTTACAAGATGCAATTAACGTTTGTCTCCAAACAGAAAGAGTAAACGACTGTTTTTGTGAAAAATGTAAAACTCGGGGTACTGCTGACAAGAAAATATGCATTTGCAAATTTCCCACAGTTTTGCTGAATATTTTTGATAAATCTGGAAAAAGGAGGGACGGTGTATCGGTATCAAAAACAATCGATATGAGACAACACGCTTGTCCACAAGAGACCCAACAAGAACTTTCTTTAGTGTACAAATTCTTGTCGATGTTCGTTCATTCAGGAAACTCGTCGAACCGCGGACACTATACTGCAATCGCCATGACAGATCACGACAGTTATCACGAATTTAACGACACGCTAGTCAGAAAAGTAAACAGTATCCAAATTTCAAAAACCAAACCTTACTTTTTGTTTTACGAACAAAGTTACAGTTAATCGGTTCAGCAACAGTATGCCATCGTGTGACTAATGACTCGTCTAGTTTTTCGTGCACATGTATTTATAATGTTACTTAAAAAAAAGGAGAGGGTCTTCTCAGAGTGCTCCCGATCTCATAAACAAACTGTTTCGATACAGGCAACTATCTAGCTCTGCATTCCAAGGCAAAAATATTTGAAACAAAAATAGCAAACATCAATTTTTTCTCAGAGTGCTCCCAATGTCCAAAATTGAGGTGCTGGTAAATGTGAGACATCAAATTTGGGATCCTAAAGGTCCATATTTTAATTTTTTCGCGAGGGTTTTCTCAGAGTGCTCCGGATCTCGTAAGCAAACTGTTTCAATACAGGCAACTATGTAGCTCTGCGTTGCAAGGCAAAAATATTTGAAACAAAATTAGCAAACACCAATTTTTCTCCGAGTGCTCCCAATGTCCAAAATTGAGGTGCTGGTATATGTGAGACATCAAATTTGGGATCCTAAAGGTCCATAGTTTATTTTATTTTATCGCGAGGCGACTCGAAAATGTTAGCCAGCGGCAGCTATAGGCTATAACTTATTAAAGGTTAAAGTAATAGCTATATATTATATTTTATATTTTATAACGGACTTCTGACAGTAAGTCTCTTCTCCACTCTCTCAGAGACATAAATATGGACTGGAAGAAGTACGCGTGCGTAGATAGACTTATATATATATATATATATATATTTATATACCCTAAGTCGTCTGGCCATGCCCCTTTTTGAAATTCGGCCAATCAGAGCCCAGGAAACTTTTGAGATCGCGAAATTCGGCCAATCAGCATCAAGCACCGATGTGTCACAGGGTCTCTTGTAGGTACAATTTACTTGTCAGTATGTGTCTGGACATCAAAGAGAAAGGATCCATAAGGTCCTTAACAAATAACTTCCAAAATTGGACATTAAATGAAGAAATAAAATGTATGTATGTTTCCATTTTTTTGGTTATTATTTTCGAGGTATCAAAAAGATATCAACTTTCGTAAGAGGTCCTCAAAAAAAATAATAAATCTCAAATTTATAATGAGCAGGAAAATATACAACAAAAAAATTAATTTCTAATTTGATGTGAAATAAGGAAGAAAGTATAAACTTCTATTTTTTCCGTCATTACTCCTCATGACACAAAAAAATAATAATCTCATTGCTAAAAATAAATGGCGGAAGTTGCACAGTATATAAAGGTCTTTATCAAACTGTTTAACTTCAGTAGTTTTCCGGCACGTTGTACATTATGGATGGTCATAAAATTTGTCTTTTGCTAGCCATCTTCTGCTCCTGCTCTTTTTTGCAAGCCTATTGTACACGATTTCGGTGCTACAATCATAATGTATACACACGTTTTCGACCGGGCGACGTGGTATGCGACAACATGCCAGCCTGGCATGTGTTGGAAACTTCCGATTGGCATGCAAAAAATCGACTGCAAAGTAATTGTAGATTTAATGTTTCATTCCACGACATGGGATTGATGAAATACAAGAATCAGTTGCTAAGAGATGGTGTAAAGTTTTGCATTATTCGCGAGTATCGTTTTCGAAAAGTGATGGGTTACAAGATCTTGTTGGAGATTCGATATTTGAAGAGAGCTAGTCAGATGCTAGAATTCATAATGCAACTAGTTTCTTACTACTTGCCGCTGGAGTTCGTCTATTCGGATGATGTCTACGACTGCTGGCTATTTTTTGACTTTGGTGAGTTTGCTTTTCGAGAATTTGGTCATTTCAACCATAGTGCCAGACTGATTCGCATAAACTTGGGTAACATCAAGGTATCGACTGTTGTTCCTGCTGTGATGATGCACGAATTACTGCATGCATTAGGTTTGCTCGACCATCCTTTTCCAAAAACTATAATGAATGCCAGAAATGTAAGGTTTCCTATATGGCTGTACAACCAGGACGTGTGTGCACTGCGCAGTATTTGGGGACAGAAACAAGAATCCATTTACCAACAGGAGTGGTTAAAATATAATAAAACTGTAGGCCACCATAAAATACTTCTTCCAACTTTTCCTGTTAAATAATGTTGTATAGTACTGTCAAAAAAAATATTACTGAGCAATGTAGAATATAATTTGATTAACTGTTGTACACTTATTGCCACTTTTTTGACAGTTATTGTGTTATTTGTAAAATTAAGTTTAGTGGTATTGAAGTAGCATGCGTCTAATATATATATAGTTGTTAAACTGAAAATATGTGTTCTAATTATTGGTTTATAACATAAAAATATGCACATTGTAGTTTAGTATATCCAAATTTGGAACTGTTTACATTTTGTATGTACTAATGTATATGTTTTTAATATTATATAAATATTAATAAAAACAATCAACTTAATTTTTTAGTACAAGTTATTAATTTAACACTAAACTTATTTGAAAAATAAGATTATGCTTTAATGTATGTAATAGTATTTATTTCCATGATAATAATCATAACAATGGTATGGTATAAAGTTAAACAACTTTCTAGTCTGCTACAATATTTTCGTTTAGATCACTCTGCACCACTGTTACTTGGTCAAACTAACACTCTGTACGATTATGTAACCATTTCTTTGGCAATGGTGTTTGGAAATATATCTAAATTGAATAGTTTTAATTCAGACCTAAATTTTGCAAAAATTACTTCTTCACAAGTAGAATACTATGTCACACCACCCTGGATAAGTACGAATACAGATTGGAAAATTTTATTCTTGAAAAACTTTTACAGCCAACAAAAAAAAGTATTTCGTAGAAAAAACACAAATTAATATCATTCATATATTCGTAGACAACTGGTTAATTAGTTTTGTTATTTTGTCAGACGAATATGAACCAGAGACAATTACTCAGTTAACATGGTTTAATATACTATCTCAAGTATGTAGTTCTATTTGTAACATGAACTTGTATTTTTCATCAAATTTGATATTTTTCATTTT
>PNEQ01111264.1:0-21710 GCA_003012365.1 Medauroidea extradentata
TTTTGTAAATATCAGTTTATTGTGAATACCAACATAATGATAGCCTAAAAGTCTTCATGAAACGAATTATTTTTATTGGCCTACTTTTTTGTTAAGTCATCGTGCTAACAATGACAGTATTTAAAGAGAAACAATGAGATGAAAATAACCTACTGCCAGTAAGGTAGTCCAATATAATGTTAATTTTAACCTAATAATTTTGTATTAGAACTTAGTTTTTCTAAGTAGGTTCTATATATTTCGCTTCTTATTATGATAAAAGTCCAAGATGGGAAATTATGAAATTTGAATCACCAGCAATAGAGTTAAGTGCAACGTAGGCTTTCAGTTAACATTTTGTTGTCCGAGTCCTAGATAAATGAAGGAAATTGTATCAAATAAATGAGAACAACCAATAAATAAGTAGGTCTAGTTCATTTATTTGTGTAATTGGTGAAACTATTGGCGTGACGAAATACAGATATTTGAATGTAAAAAATTAGGTAACATAGTGTTCATCATTAATACGCTTATTTTTACAGGTAAGTTTAATGTTGCACCATCGAATGTCTTAGCTAAAAAGACGCAATTTCCAACAAGGTTAAAATTTTCCGCACATACACACGTAAATAAAAATGGGAAACAATAAATTTGACGGACCAACACAGCAGTCTTGTTTATAGACATAAATAACAGCTGTGCGGCTAACTTTATAATTGCTTAAATAAATACTGTACTTCTCTCATAAATAGTTACTGTTTTGTTTTTTGCGAATGTAATATACTTGTTATTTATTTCCTAGTGCGTTTTGGTTGTCTATTACGCCAGGTATTTCTTATTTCCGAACAAATTAAGCTCTGGTCGTTTTTCTCCCAAGAGACAATGTAAACATCTGCTCGCGTGCGTACTGAGTGACGTCACTGCGCAGTAGCGATGTATTTCACTCGCCGATCGGACAGGTCTCTATAGTTCGGCCATGCTATGAGTTAAGAATCTATCCATCGCAGTCGACACGTGTGGGAGATGAGAAAAAACAGAGGTACTAACCCATCAAACATTAAGAGAAAAATAATACAAGGAATCGCCATCTGTCTTTATACCGGGAGTCCAACCACAAAAAAAGTTGTAAGAATCTACATCACATGAAAGTTTTTTAAGTCGCTGTAGGACACGCAACTTAAGGACTATGATAAGCTAAGATATCCAGCGGACGGCTGGAATATTCAATTGTCGATAAAATCTGAAGTACTAATCAAAATTCGATGAGATTTGTTTGCCGAGTATATATTTTATCAGCGGACCTTTATTTATATATCACTATGCATTAGTGTGCTTCACTTTTGAGTAAAAAATAAAAAACTATATTTAGAAAAATTAGGGCTTAAAACCACAAAACATACAAAACTGGAAAACTGTCATTTTTATAATTTTTAATATGATGATATCTAGGTCTATATAGTAACCGAATTTCAAAAATACTCGCGTTTTTATTTGAAAATAATTTTACTATCAGAAAATCTCTGCGCGAGAGTTTACGGATGTTAAAATTATTTTCAAATGAAATCGCCAGTATTTTTTTTTAAATTCAGGTCTTGTAGTGGCGTATATAATATCATATTAGAAGTATAAAAATTAAAGTTTTCCATTTTTGTAGATTTTGTGGATTCAACCCCATATTTTTCTAAAAATATTTTTCAATTAAGTAAAGAACACTACCGCATAGTGCTATATAAATAAACGTCCGCTGATAAAATATCCACTCGGCAAAAATATCTCATCGAATTTTGATGAGAAGTTCAGATTTTATTGACGATTGATAGAGAGGATGATATATCGCGAAAATGTTTTATGCCAACATACCCTTGAAAACGCTGTAGATAATTACAACACATATGATAAGGTGATGTGCGTCTAACACAACGTAGCTGTCTGCAAACCAATAATAGGCATAAAATATTACAACAGCGGGATTCTTATTGGATCAGTCAAATAGGACAACAGCTCCACATAAAAGTGAAAGCCAGTCATCTTCTGGTAAACTGAACGTGCGTTGAAACCCAGCAAACAGTCAAGTTTTCCCGCGATAAATAATCCTCTTTAACGATTGAGCATTCTAGTCGTCCGCTCAACATCGTAGCTTTCATGGCCCGTAAGGGGGCGTGGTACATAATTCAACGCTAAAAGCTTTAATCTATAACTGTAGGTTTCTTGAAGCCAATTTGAGAAAATTAAACAACAGCAATCCTAGACAATAGTTTTAGACAACGAATTAAACAATATTGTTTCCAGTGTTCAGGAACTTCTGAGGCACAATCGCTGACGCAGGAACCTCGTGCATTTAACTGCGGCGCTAGAGATCACGCGTAACGAATTAATAATTCTGGATAAATATTTACTCATAAAGTCATTAAGTATTTTATCCGTATTGGGTTCGAAAAAAGCGTAGAAATCAATTGATGTTTTCAGCGTTTATTTATTTACTACGCACTCTTATGACTGCATTAAGTTAGTTGTATTTTCTCCATTCGTTACAATGAACTTAATAGAAACGTTACATGCACAAACACTCCGACCCTGAAAATTGTGTTACTGCTGGCCCTTTCAGTTTAATATTGAATTTTTTTTGCTACCTCTTTCTTCATCTACCATCCTATGGCCAGTTGATGAATTTACAGCTCAAGGTCACATGCTATGTTGCTTGCTAATTGAAATGTCATAGTGTCGGGCATATGATGCTGTCAAATCAACCCCTTCCTACCTCTCTACCCTATCCTTTCTACACTTACCCCAGCATAAAGAACATCTGACCTCTGAGTTTGCCTACCTAATAGCTCCACGTGCCTGGAAATTGTACGATAGACTATATATTTTGGTCTGCCGCAACCAAAATATTTTTCAGCCATTTTCTCATCTTCAGGCAAAGAGGCGAAAAGTTAAGTTGTAGGTGTGTAAACTTCATCTCAAGTAACTTGCCTTTCTGTCGATTTTTTGAGAATGTAACATATCTGATTTTAAATACATCTCTGTGTGTTATTTAGCCAGTTTGTACAACTGCTTGGACCTGCATTATTCTTTCCAGAGCAAGTACCAGCTTGGGATCCGAACAGAGGGCATGATACCAGATCTCGTGCGGCACCTGTCCACCGACAACATGGAACTGAAGAAACATTGCGCTTCGGCCATATTCAAAGTAAGTAACACGTTTGTTATTGTTACAAGCGTAGTAATTCTTTTTAAATAAAGGGCAAGCTAAAATTTGAAGACAGAACAGAGGAATACTGTAGCGCTTCCAGAGTCTCTGTTTGAAAGTATGAGGGAGCTGCATGGCAGCATTTGTTTTTGTTAGTTACTGCAGGAAGCTGAAGTAACAAAGAAATATGGATTGTAATTATATTTTAAGGCCAACATTAAGAACCCCGCTCTACCTCCATGACCAGAAGGCATATACTTCGGACAAGGACATAATTTTTTTTAATGACGCCAAGCTGTAACATTACTCCCATCCGGCCCAACAAAGGAACGAGGTATTATGAGATGGAGTTGGAGCAGCTGTGTAACACAGGGGCCGGGTGATTGAAGATCTCCGAGAAAAGAAACGCCGGACAAGGCAACGTCCACCACGTTTTTCACATGCGAAAAACAGGACGTTCCCTATGGAATCGAACCCGGATCACCATAGTGTGAAGCAAGTGCTCTGACTAATGCCTGCATTACTCTGAAGTAACTTTCAAGTACATAACGGAAAATGGAAATATTGTTCACTTTTTCCTACCTCCCGTGCTTTAAGGGGGAAGGACAGCTGTCGACTTAAACGTATTCGTTTTAGGAATATGTGTTCCAGTTCCATTATTTAAATTCTGGCTACGTTAAAGCACTGAGTAAGATGCTGTGATTAATTTAAAGTAAGAATTGTTGGAATGCCATAAAAAACATATGAAGTAGAATTTTGATTAATTACTATTGAAAGATTCAGATGCTTTAGCTGAACTAGCATATACACTTGCTTATGATGTCATAAATTCTATCAGTACATATTTTACGCTCTAACGTAGTTGAATGTACATAAATGAAACTGAAACAAGAATTGCAATGAAAAATAAATAAATCCAAAATGGCGACGCTTCTTCCTCCTTAAAGAAGATCTGCTGTCATTTGGTTCGTTACGTATGAGTTGGTCATAGGTTAATGAAAGCACTATCTTGTCAGAAATACTATTAATATACATATATATTACTGTGACCCCTCGAGTATGGTAAAACCAATACATTGCGACTAGTACGTGCATTCCTGTGTTTGTATTATAAAAATGTCGAAAAAAATTACCTTACCGGGAAAATATAATGTCTAGGGCTTCCAAAGTGCTCAATCGTAAATTGCTAGGGATCCTTGATTTTCGCACCTGCCTGTTTCATTGCCTTACGTGAACATCTGCAAATCTGCTTCATGGTCAGAGATTGGATGATTTTTTTTACCTCTCATGTATTTTGGTGCTCTGTCGTAAATCACAGATGTAGGCTATGTGTCGCAGTAACTTTATTCTAACTGCACAGTCAAATGAGAGACAACTATTCTCACAGAGACATTGCCACTGCAGAGATTCAAGTGTGCACGTAAATAATTTAAACAAGCTGGTGTAAAAATATGTTTCAGGAAATCAAGGGGCTCATTTGTATAGACTATTTAAAGAGACACGGAATATTCTACTAATTCATTTGATATGACGTAAGATTTCTAACGTCTATGCACGTTCATTATTTAAACGGTTGGATTACTATGTCAGTGATTTTTTGAGTAGCAGATCTCCATGAATCATAGCTGAGGAGATAATCTACACAGGGCTGTGTAGTCTAGTCGGCTGGTCGTACTCAATCGTCAATAAAATATGAACCACTCATTAAAATTCGATGAGATTTTTTGTCGAGTACATATTTTATCAGTGGACGAGTGTGTGTGTGTGTGTGTGTGTGTGTGTATATATATATATATATATATATATATATATATATATATATATATATATATAGCACTATCCGAAAATCTCTGCGCGAGAGGTTTACGGATGTTAAAATTATTTTCAAATGAAAACGCTAGTATATTTTAAATTTGGTTATTATAAAGGCCTAGATATTGTCATACAAACAATTATAAAAATTACAGTTTTCAGTTTTTCTAGATTTTGTAGTTTCAAGAACTTATATTTCTAAAAACTATTTTTTACTCGAAACTCAAGCATACTACCGCATAGTGCTAATATAAATAAACGTCCGCTGATAAAATATCTACTCGGCAAAAATATTGCATCGAATTTTGATGAGTGGTTAAGATTTTATAGACAATTGAGTGTTCCTGTCGTCCGCTCGACATCGTACCTTTCCATAGACCTTAAATCCGTGCAATTCCCTGCTCCCTACGGCTATGTTAGTTGTAATGCAGTACCGAGGATATGAGGCGGAGATAGTATGATGGCGGGGTTGTTGTCAGTGCGCGGAGGACGATCAGACGAGGGTACTAGTGCGACAAAGTGGCGGTCTCGACCCTCTAGTCAACCTCGCCAAGCAACACGCCGTGCTCGACGACAAGCCACTACTGGCCGCCGTCACGGGCGCCATCTGGAAGTGCGCCATCTGCCCCGACAACGTCCGCCGCCTCGACGAGCTCAGGACCGTCAAGATACTCGTCGGGCTGCTCTCCGACGAGAATGAGGAGGTATGCGTCGACACTTATACTTCCTAATGCCCTGTTGAAGTGAATATATTTTGGTCAGCACTTAACGTCTAGGTCTTTAGCGCTGGTGAGGGGTGACATGATGTTAGTATGTAGCTGCGTTGGAACGACGCAACTACGGAAAACGGGAGATCCCCGAGAAAACCCGCCGACCAGCGACATCGTCCGGCACGATTCTCACATGCGAAAAGCCGGGGACCAACCCCGCCGGGAATCGAGCCCAGATCGCCTTGCTGGGAGGCGAGTATTCTAGCTACTCCGCCAACTACGGCCCCTGTTCACTTTGGTGTCGTAGTGAGACCACTCACCTCCCAACACGGCGACACGGGTTCGATTCCCGGTAGATTCGCTCCTGATTTCCGCAAATTGGAAACGTGGAGGCCAATTTGCCGTTAGTCGGCTGGTTTTCTCGGGGTACTACCGTTTCCTCCTCTCTTGCATTCCACGTGTTCTAATTACTCAGTCCTCGCTGGCGATTAAGACTCAGCTTCAGTCGTCTTCCAGGTCACTGACTAACCAATAGTTGACGTAGTTTCATTTCCGTCATCTTTCCACACGGATGCTCGCGTACTGGCAGCTGAACCACTAAATAAGTATAGGCAGAGACCCGAAAATTTTACAGATTCTTCTAGGGCAAGCTAGAATCCAAACTCCTGTACACTGTATCACTTCCGTGACTCGTTCTGTACAGCTGCACTGAGATGGTGCCGAGTCGGTCGGTGCCCAGTTGTTGCCAATATGATATCGGACTGGAAAATGCAGTCGTGACGTCACAGTCGTTGTGTCGTCGTATAGGTGTCGATAGGAGTCGATGGAGTTGGCCAACTATTAACGTTCACCCTTTCACCGTCGGCCATCATATGGCTGCCACAGTGTTGTGACGAGCCATTTACTTGCGTCACATAAATTACGAGCCAGTGAGGTGTATGCTCATGCACACATCGCCAAAAAAAAATGGCACAGAAATTACGTAGTTGTTTCGAATAATGTAATTAATATTTTTATTAAAATAAAACAGTTTTGTCTCTTCATAAACAAAGGATTTACCGCCTGCCACATAAATTTCCGATAACTTTCCATTATCAAAAGGACAACCTTTATTAACTGAGCGACGAGTAACTACTAATAAAAAACTAAACTAAATTAACTGGTCATAAACAGAGCATTTTTTAAAATTGTCTTTAAATTGTAGATAAAAATGCGGTTATTTGGATAATGACTATAAATATAATTAAATAACTTCACGTTGAAATCAAAAACATTCTTCTGTGTACAGAGCGATTCCAATTAAATTTTTTTAGAGAATTTTTCAGCATCATTTACAACAATATTTTGTAGTAAGAAAACAGCAAATACGAAAAGCAATCGAACTGCCATCTGTAAAGTGCTACACAGACTGTATTCTAACAGCAAGGCAAGGGAAAGAAGGATACTGACCCGACAGAGACAGTCGAGCCGTTTCAATGTAGTAGGGGTACGAGCCAATTATAATTAAGTCGTGAATCGCAGGTCGAATGATGGTACACCAATGAGTCAGCATACCATCAATGAGCAGTCGGAACTCGTAGATGCGTTATGGATGTTCGAGTGCGATACATTCATAGTTTTATATTTTTATGAAATATTGTTAGTTTCGTAGACGATACTTGTGAGTACATTTTTCTCTTACGAAAAAAAATTTAGCTCTAATAGTTTTCTCATAACGGGGCGTCAAAACTTGCTTGTTACGCTGCCATGCAAATAGTGAAAACCAACTGACCTACTTAAACAAAATAATTCTCTGTGAACTTACATCCCATAAGCTACACAATAAAACATAAAACACCTTAACGTAATATTTTGAATTGAAAAAAAAGTCGACAAGTAGAGAAAAAAAATTTAAATTCAGCAATTTTTTAAAACAGAAAAAAAAGTTCGCGGAATTTTTTCAAATGTTTTATTACGTAGCCCATAGTATGTTAATTCACTGTGAATTATTTCACGTACGAAAGTCAATTGATTTTCACTATTTGCATGGCAGCAGAACATGCAAATTTTTACTTTGACGCACCGTCATGTGAAAACTACGGCAGCTAAAATTGTTTCGTCAGTGGAAACTGTCCTACTCACAAGTGCCGTCTACAAAACTAACACTATTTCATATAAATATAAAATTATGAATTTATCGCACTTGAACCCCTACTTTTGGTGATAAAATTTCTACGAATTTTTTTTTTCAGTACCTTGCCTGTACATTTGCAGCTGTCCTTCAAGGTCAGGGATTATATGCACACGTGTTGGGCGCGGTCTACCGCAATTTTCATCACCATTATTTTATTTTTTATTTGTACCAGGCATTTTTTTCTTAATTTAGACACAAAATGAGACTAAATTTGGCTCTTATGAAATTTTTTTATCTGTCATAGTTTTCGCGTAATGGCTTGTTAAAGTCATATTTTGCATGTTTCCGTTTTAACGACCACACTAAAACCAACTGATATACCAAACTAAAAAAAATCACAGTGGATAAAGACATTACAGACTACAATGAAGTGCTCATAAAAATAAATAATAAAAATTATTTGAATAAAAAAAATGCTGAAACTCAAAATTAAAGTTTTAAAAATTCAATAATTTTTTAAAAATACAAATAATTTTTTTTCTTTAATTTTATGTGCATGTCATTGTAGCCTGCTATGTCTTTATCCACTGTGAATTTTTTAGTTAGGTATATCAGTTGGTTTTAGTGTGGTCGTTAAAACGGAAACATGCAAAATATGACTTTAACAAGCCATTACGCGAAAACTATGAGAGATAAAAAAAATTTATAAGAGCCAAATTCAGTCACATTTTGTGTCTAAAACAAGAAAAAAAAATATCTGCTACAAATACAAAATAAAAAATTGATACAGAAAATTGCGGTAGACCGCGCCCTTAACGTCTGACAGCAAATCACAGTAACCAATATCTGATTTGTGGAGGCCGCAGTTAGCGCAGTAGCTAGAGCACTCTCCTCCCACCAATGCGATCCGGGTTCGATTGCCGGTGGGGTCGGTCCTTGGATTTTCGTATGTGGAGATCGTAACGGACGATGCCGCTTGTTGGCTAGCTTTCTCGGGGATCCTCCGTTTCCCCTACCGCCTCATTCTGGCTCTACCCCAAACATTATGTTACCTCTCACCAGCGCTGAAGACTTAATGTTATGTGCTGACCAAAATGTCTGCAACAACATTCTTATTGGTATGGTGAAATGATAGGTAAGGTAAGTGAGTCGACAGCGCGAGGTCATTACAGCCGGTGTCACACAACTTGGTCCAATGACAGGAGCTGGGATAGGAGTCGGCCATGGCCTTTGTTGAGTAACCATCCCAGCATTCGCCTGGAGCGATTTCGGGAAACCGTGGAAAACCGATGGTCGGAGTCGGGGATCGAACCCGAGTCCTCCTGAATGCGAGCTAGGCTTCGACACTCTGGTAATAACAATGCAGCAGAACTACAGTCGTGCACATGAGGCACTGAAACAAGTTGTTGCAGCAATTATGACACATGCATTCTTCTGGAAAATTCCTAACAGTGCGTGTTATATAATCCAGCGATAAGGGCATCAGTTCAGAATTGTAGGTTTCTCGAAGCCACTTTGCAAAAATAAAGAACCAGCAATCCTAGACAATAGTTTTTGTAAACTTTCTGAGCAAACATTTTTCTCGATTCACGTATATCTGAAGAACCATCTCTGACGCCGAAATCTTGTACATTTAATTGCAGCGCTTAACAAATGCATCATTCTGGGTAAATGTTTAATCATAAAGTTGGTTTTTCTACATTGACTTTCAAAAAGTGTAGATCTCAATTGAAAAATTTAGCGCTTATTTATCTACCTCGCCCTCTTAATGCTTTGCGCAGTAACTAGCAGTTATTAGTATTTTGGAAATTAATGGGATCTATAAATTCCATTATTTGTTATAGCAGACTCTATATTAGTTTAAATCGTATTAAAGTATTGCTGAAGTTTCTTATTTCAATTCATTGAGCACAATGCCGCTACACAAAAATTAACTCAGCCGTAAAGAAACGCATCAATAAATTTACACAAAGTCACTGTTATGTGTGTAGGAACGGTGCATTATTACATATACTATAAAACTTGTAATTACGTTAGTATAGGTATGCTTAAAAATATCAATATCTTTAGAAAATGGTGAACAAACGAATATAAACTTTTGATTTCATTTTTACGCATTCAAACTTTTTTTTTCTTTTTGTAATGCGTTCACAGTATTGCTGTATATATGCTCTTTATCAAAGTATTTATCATAAAGGTTTGTAGTTACGGGCCGTAATGTATTGATCTAACCAGCACAACGTAATCCAGACTAAAATCTGAAGTTTCAACACTTGCATACGTGCTGTTTAATTAAGAAGCGAACGACAGCTAATTTGGTTCATTAGTATTGATCTGTGACTCAGCAGCTGGAAAAAAATTTCGCGTGGAAAGTTTTTATTGCTTAATGGTATATCGAGTCATTTACACTTTGCGCTTAGTAAGGATAGTTTAATGGGAATGCCTTTTCCAGCAATAATATTAGGTGTGAAATTGCACGAACTGTGCAGTCCTTTATTTACAAAGGTCATCGTGAATGATGAATGATGCTCTTCCTCCTTCTGCCCATGTTTAATGCACAACCGTTCATTAAAGTTCAAAATTTTTGGGCATATTGTTGTAAAGGGTAAGTTTGAATAGGGTTTCGAGAAATGGTAGTAGACTTCAGCCCCACTACTTCTCCCACCCCCTTCCCCGAGCATTAATACGAAAGTGAATTATTCGAACATGTACAGACAAAAACGGCTTACTTACAAAACGAGATGGTCTTCTTATGATAAATTTAGTCTCCGGCATTGTATCCCCTTGTTTTGATCACTGGAGTGCTTCAGTCTGTACTCTTTGACTTTGTAGTTATAGAACCATATTACTTGCAACTTGTACTTGTCATGTATACAGTTCTACTTTCTCATGTCATAGGGCCTACGTTTTGTTCGTAATTTCATGTTTTTAATCTTCAACTGTTATTTAACACTGTTTATTAATTTGGAAAATCAGGTAAATAATGCGGTAGTTATAGTAAAGTCTCATTTTCAGTTTTTTCCTTAATCTCAAACAGACCGGATAACGAGATACCCCAATGTAGTTATACAGCACTTTCATTGTAAAACAACGTTCTTTCAGGTCGTGGGGGCTAGGTTTGTGTAGTGGTGATATCACTAACCTCTCACCAAGGGCCGTGGCACACGTGACCAAGGGCTGCTAGGTAGGTTTTCTTCCTGTCCTTGCATTCAGTCGCTATGCTCCACTCTCATTTTATCTCATTCTATTGATATTATTCATGCCGCCAAGGCGACATGCTTCTCTCTCTCTCTCTTTCTCTGGTAAATCAGGCGACTCCCACATTGTCACGTCATTTTTTAATTCATGGCGACTCTACTATAGAAGGCAACGTATGAATTAACATTTAATTCACGTAATTATACATTAGCGAAGTAAATGAACACGCATTTGCAACATAAATAGAAAAAAGCTGTGTTAAAAAATTACTATTTGTACAACAATCCGCTAATTTTAATATAGCGGAATCCTTAAAGTACTACGTTGTAAATAATCCGTACTGAACGCTTAGAGTGACTGGAACAGGATAATGTGATGCAATCATACTACATTCACTTGTTCTGCTACCAATGCCCAGCTGAGAGAATCTGTGCTGCGTCATTAGAGTATTTTAGCTGGTTGTATAATCTATTCAAGGTCATTCACTTCACTTCTTCCAATCCTGCTATTAACAGTAACGTGACGTGATGAAATTTAATACTTCGCCATTCACGTTACACTCGTGACGTTGGCGCAGATAAAAACTGTGTAGTGAGAAAACAGTATTTTCACCACGTCCTGTATGTGGCAATAAGTAGTAAAAAACTGAGTGACTATCCGTAGGGCGAATAGGTCAACGACTTGACAGCCTCAGGCTGTGCGTTACTGGTACTTGTTGGAGCTATGCTTCTTTATTTCCGACGTCCATCCTTATTCGGTTGTCCTAATCGGGCCATGACTATCCCCACCGCCCTACGCTACAGTTCGATATACCGATCATGTCGAATAAAACTGATCACGCAGAAACATACGTCCTGATCACAGTCTCGTGTATCACAGTTGAAAGCTCAGTTAATGATCATGCTGCACCCATCCAGGACGCTGCCTACCACGCAGTTAGAATGGTTGCTGTGTGTTCATAAACATATTTTTTTTACGGAACTATTCCACATAAGCTCATTGTGCCAAGGTACGAAAAGAAAACACACTTCGTACAAGGTCGGAATGTCATCGTTACATCATACGCATTAAAAACACTGTTTCTAAGCCTTCCAACATAGCGCTGCTATAGGACCATATTGTTCTAACTTTTTTTTTTTTTTTTTTTTTTTTTTTTTTTTTTTTTTTTTTTTTTTTTTTTTTTAAAGATTTGTGGCTTGTCTATACTACCTCCATGCATTTTACATTACAGTACAGAGGAAATAGAAATATTCAACTCAGAAGGTATAGAACAAGCATGTTCTACTTTTTGTTCAATCTCCATTGCATAGGTATACATTTACAGTCATTTATTCTATTCATTTAGCATTATAGTATTTGAAACTTTGGAACACGGTCCCAATATATTATATAAACACTATTTATAGCGTACGTTAATATTTTAACTGCGAAATAAAACATATGTTCCGCAAACTTGTAATGGCTCTCCTGTAAAATTTCTAAATGTGGAGTTAGAACAACATGGTTCTATAGCAGCGACAGCCAAAAACCGGCCTTCTCAAACTGCCGTACTTCAGGATGTACAAACCGGATGTATGTGAAACTCAGATTGACACATACACTGAATTTTGCTACAGACTTTCCAGCAGTAAATTTGTGTGGTCAGCGTTTAAATTCTCGTAGTAAAAATGGCTCGGCGGGAATCTAGCACGCTTGTTTAGCGCTTGGCTCGTTATGGCTAGACGGCATTTGATGCGCGCTCACAGCTCCTTCACTTCTGCGCTTGGTCGGCGGTGCCCTTAGCAGATAAGTTTTCAACGCTCGCAAGCGTCGGAATAAAGAGATGGTACGTGTCGTGGCGAATCAGGGAAAAGGTGAGTTGGAAAGGAGGGAGATATCACAATAAAAACTCATTGCTGGTAAAATTTTTAAAACCGAAATAGTATCACAAGACGTACTAAGAAATTTTAATTAATGAATTATTTCCTTGAATCATAGTCATACTGTACAGTATCTCTCTAATGTCATAGGCAGTTCACTTTAAACAGAGCACTCTTCAACATTTGTAATAACCAAAAACTGTATAATCCCGGGACCATAGGTGATTAGTTTTAAGTGTGGTTAGACGTTTACATTGGTTTTTAGTTTCATGATAGTTTTCATATTGAAAATAGTAAAGATGAATGCATAACAGCTGAAGGAAAACGTTAAGCAGTGCTCAGTTTATCGTGAACAGTCCATACCAATGTAATATCCTTGGATGCGGCTGGTCTGACGCAGGTACTGACGAACGTGGTGGGCGCACTGGCTGAGTGCTGCAAGATGGCGGAGAACCGCTCAGCTCTGCGCTCACACGATGGTATCCCGCCGCTAGTGGCACTGCTGAACGGCACTAACCCCGCACTACTGCGCAACGTGGCACTGGTGCTGGGAGAGTGCGCGCACGACATGGAGTCTATGGAAGTGATCGACCGCCTCGACGGTATCCGCCTGCTCTGGTCGCTGCTCAAGAACCCTGACACCGAGGTGCAGGCCAACGCTGCCTGGGCGCTCTGCCCCTGCATCCGCTTCTCCAAGGTGTGTGCCCGTGCGCACCGCTCGTCACAACCCTGCCTTGAATGTTTGACGGGTTGCATCTGCATGGGGCGTTTGTCGTGCGCTTGCTGCTATGCAACCTGTCGTACACATGGTCTCAGCCGGGGACCGCATATTTCCAGGCATTCTACGTCACATTTTAAACTCTACTATTCATAGTCTTGTCGTTAAGTAGTTTTAGTAGGAAAGTGAAACGGAAGTTTTGATATTTCGCTCATTTAGTACATTTTTAAGTGCTCTTTTCGAATTTTAACTTTGCCACCTCATATCTTTGCCAAAACTTGTATATGTAAGTAGATATTACATAGGACTTCTTATTCATCCTGGCATGTTCAAAGCGTTCTTATATATGCTCCCTGTTTATAGCAGAGATTCAGTTATGGAAGAAGTGAAGTGAAGCCGTGTGAACACAAAACATTAAAACTCGTAATGCCAAATCAGGACTCACGTGTTTATGTTATGCTTGTGTTTTAAACTTTCTTAAGAATTGCTGTTAGGAATACTGAAGTGTACTTCTCAAACCCCCCTAGCCCCTCCCCAAAAAATAAATATCACAAAATTATATTCACCTTACGTTAGGAGGTCGGAGTGATGTACTGGTCAGAACTCTCACGACACACCACAACGATCCGTGTTCGATTTTCATTAAGGTTGTTCTCAGTTTCAGCATGTGGGAAATGTGGCGGACGTCTCTTTTGACCGGAGGGTTTTTCTCTTGGCACCTCCGCTTGTCCCTCACTTGCATTTCGTCTGTTCTCTACACTGCCCGCATATATTCCCCACCCGCGTTATTTATCACTGTATTAAGGGTCCTTTCTATTTGGCTTACCTACATCCTAAGATCAGTATTGTAAACGTCATTTCCCAATAACTGATTCGAACAGAAAACATTCATCATGAACGTATTTCAGAAATACTGTTGCAGAAAGGAATTCCCATACAGTTTTATGGGCTCATTTTTTCTGCGAAATGTTAAATTTAATGTTGCGTTTTCGGATATTATGTTTTAAACGTAAATATTATAAAGTTTGTTTTTAATGTGACTGCTTGCCCAGGCAAATTGAGACACGTGCAAAATTTCGGCAGATAGAAGTTTGTTCGAAAACAGCTCATCGTACCTACGTGAATGATGTCTGCTATGGAATAGCACCTAAAATGGCGGAAATAGCTATTTTTGTGGTCTTTTACAGGTATAAAAATTTTGCTGTAGAATCTTTGAAAATATATAAGGGTGTACAATACTCCCGTATCTTTAATACTACGCCAATAAATGATATGACCTCTGAATGTCACATGGAGGTGATCTGTTGGCAAGACGACTGCACGTCAGTTCACTGGCAAGCGCCTAGAGGTTAGGATGAGGTGTGGCTCACGTGCTGTGTCGTTCTTACAGCTTCCGCACGTATCCAAAAATACGAGGAGCTATAAGTGCGACACATCATGCTAACCACGCCTCACTTGTCTAGACTGTAGGCGCAAGTCACTGAACTGCAATCATCTCACCGATAACTCGCCTCTATGAGTCATTTAGTGATGTCCGTATCATTTTTATGATATTATATTTCAGATATATGTGTGTTGTACTTGCCTGTGCCTTCTAATGCCTGAAAAGGACCGCAAAACAGGGGCAGATCCAGCTCTAGTTTTTTTTTTGGGGGGGGGGGGATAGATTTCTTAAACAGTAGTTATGCCCACACCCCGAGTCAAAGAAAGGGGTCCAGGGGTTCTCCACTGGGAAAAAAAATTTTAAGGTGCAAAATGGTGCTATTTAAGGCGTTTCCAAAACAAACAAAAAAACGTATATACCTCTTTAAAAATTGTTAATATTTTAAGGATAAACTATACATATAAGGTCAATTGGGGAGGGTGGAGATCAGGCCTCCTGCCACACCCCCGTCCCACTGGATCTGCCCCTGCTGCAAAACATCCATTTTCGACCGAGAGAAATAATGGAGAGCTTCTTGAAAAGGGTATATATACACACGTGTAACGTTCTTTGAATGGTATTACGTAACAGACATCACTCACGCACGTAGAGTATTTCGGAAGAACTTGTATCGGCCTAAGTTATGCATTCCGCACAGCGGACTGGGCAGGCATACGCTCGTTGCCTTGTTCGACCAGGCGATCTGCTAATACCTTGGCCAGCGTGGAGTGATGTGACGTGTGTGCGCAGAACGCTGGCGAGATGGTGCGCAGCTTCGTGGGCGGCCTGGAGCTGATCGTGAGCCTGCTGAGCTCGGAGGATACTCGTGTGCTGGCCTGCGTGTCGGCCGCCATCGCCATGATTGCTCTAGACAGGGAGAACCTGGCCGTCATCACAGACCACGGCGTTGTGCCCATGCTCGCCAGGCTCGTGCTCACGGTAACACAGCGGCCTGCCTCCCACCCATACATACCCCATCCTCCCCCCACTCAGGCCGTGTTACACTTGGCCGTCTAAAGCCCTAATACAAAACTTTAGCATTGGACTTTACGATAGCTTTCAATACATTGCTTCTTATTAGTGGAGACATGCAAAATTCGCGTTATTTTCTGACAGCTGACTGGACTCCAAGTGACTATAGGCTCGTTCGACGTCTCCCGCTGGCCGATATTGTCGTGACTTGCCGCGGGGAATGCTTACACGGTAGAGAGGCCAATATCTGTAAAGACGTGGCACACGTAGGCTAAATGACAACACATAAAAGTTAGTCGCCAATTGGTCGCAGATTTTGCTCTGCTGTGTATAGGAAAGTGAAGTTTACTCTGTTACCAAATGATAATGCGAGTTTTGCATGTCTCTACTTATAGATGTCGTCGTACACATTGGCGCCGCCAAACGTAAAGTCAAGCAACTTTGACTTTACGTTTTCGATAAACTGAAAATCTAAAGTCAAAGTCAAGATGACTGTATGTATGTTATAATAAAGAATTTTTATTTCTGTGCATGGTTTTATTCCCCAGTACTAAGATTTTATGAAAAAATTAACAGGTATGGTTTAAATGTAATCGGAAAAAACTTGCAAATAGAATCTGAGAAGTATTTGTAGTGAACTGTAAGTTTAGTCAATAGGTAGCGTTGCTTTAGATCTGCATAATGTTGTCATAAACGGAAAATATTGATATAACTTGGCTTATTTTTTAATATCTTCGTGATATGCTTATATGGAAAATACTTAATGATTTATATCACAATCCTTCTGTTTCAAAAAACGGATTCTAATATTGTTTTCCAACTGTCGTTACTTTAAGTTTGTATTGTGTAGTGACAAAATACTTAAAATAACGGAAACGTAAAGTAAAGTGTTAAAGTAATCAATCGTGTTAGGCCTTGAGGCCCTTGCCATGCTTAAGGGCTCTACCTCCCTCCGGCGCACTAGAGCCACGGTATAAATTTTGTGCCGTTCTTGCACAGAGGCGGGTGGGAGAAATATGATCTACAAAATGACCTTGTGTTGTAGGTCGCTGAAATCGTCGTCAAATCGGTACTAATGGCATCGAAAAAAAGATACATGGTTCAATTTAACAAAGTGGAGTTGACCTTGACGTAGCTTCAGCGCCTCCACCGATAAAAAAAATAAGGTGGCCCAGTATGACGGCCTTCTCGAACACTGGCACTTTTGTCTGACATATTTGTAGATGTGATCACTAGTTAGTGCTATTGCTCTGTTAACACTTATGCTGTATATAAATTTCCATCTCCCTTAAAAATTAAACGTAATGAACGTTAGCGACGTTGTCTGGCCTTATGATCTAAGTATTTCTGCTGGCATTAATGTTAATGTTGAAGACATACACGACGACGAGGACCTTACATTCCTTCTTTCCTTGTGAACACACTCGTGGTTTACAAACCGCTGCTACTGACACTGCTGCTTTAGTTATTATATTCTAGAATATTAACACTTCAGCTGTGTTGCATTAAAACTTTTTTTTTTCTGCTAAAGTTTTGTTTGATCAAGTCGCATTAACAAATAAGAACACTGAAGTACTGATATACGTTCGATCATATTTCAACCGTAGACAGCATAAACTTGCGACAACTTCAGTGGAGCAATACGTGTTTCTGTGTAAGAAATTAGACATTCCCGTAAAACGGAATATTAACTTCGCAAATTACTTTTTCCGGTCTTCTCATTGGAGTTTATCCGTTTTAACTGTCAAGATTTTCAATTTGTTTTGGTTTTATAGTTTTTTTAAATAAACATTTGCGGCTGGTTTCTTCGAATAGTATTTTGTGTGGGGATTAAGATACGTCATGTAGTTGGCTGCATGCATTTGCTTCCTGATTTCCCATTTTGTGCGTGTGACTTTTGTATTTGTTATTGTAGACCTACGTATGTATGTGTATGTGAATATAGGGCCTAGTTATGTATATATTTTTGTGTGTTTAAATAAATTCAGTCTAGTTAAGGTTTTTTTAGTCTCGATTGGCTAAGTAACAAAAATGATATCTTGCGCGTCCGCATTTTACGTACAAATTCCATATACACATAGTAAACTACTGAAGGTAAGTCATATTTCTGGAACATGAAGTACGGTGTCACAACTTCGCTCACGGAGAACTATTTATAGGCGTAGCTAATTTATTAACTGTAATTCATAAACAATATACAAACATTTTAAATTTTTTTGCCTCTGTATTGCCTTACGTATGTCTAGAGTTAATTGCGATTATTCGACCAAAAGGAAATTAAAACTACTATATATATATATATATATATATATATATATATATATATATATATATATTTTTTTTTTTTTTTTTTTTTTTTTTTTTTTACCGAACACCTGCCTACCAGAAGAGTAGGAGACCTATTAAAGTTAAAAAATTTCTGTTCTTTATTTCTGATAATTAGAGCCCACGATTTTTGGTGAAAAGAATTCTGCAACAGTTTGTTTCAATGCCTTACTTGCACACCTGCAGGTCTGCTTCTTGATTATTGGCAGAATGTATAATTGCACAGGCGTGGCTCATTTGACTTGTGCCAACAGGAACAAGGTTACTGAGACACCACACGTCTGTAATTTGTTGGTAAAACCCCGAGACGCTGAGAATTTAAAACAGCCAATAACTGACCAGGAAGCAAAGCTGTATATGTGCACATAAGTCATTGAAACAAATTGTTGCAGAGTTCTTTTCACCAAAAATCGTGGGCTCTACTGATAATTCAAAACGTACACGTATAAGAACGAAACCTAAATCTTTGGTGGCAACGGATTTGACGTTAGACTGCTTTAAAAAAAGTCCATGCGTGGACCGAACAAGTTGGCAACTTTCGCATATACGCTATGTCTCGCTGTTGTAAATATATGTTGCGTGAAAAGTATTGTTTTCAGTTGCCCTCACAGATAAATATGCATTGCAATGTATGTAAGTTTGAAAAATCTTCAGGCCAGCCATAGTTCCTTAATTACCTGTATCCGTTGTTTGGAAATAATTAGTTCAAACAATTTGGTTTTATTCAGTTTGGCTAAATTGTGACAATACACTGCAATCATTAATAAACCAATACGTCGTACAATTCCACTTGTCTGTACACCAGGGCGAGTCAGGTTCAGCTGTTATCGTAGACTTTGTATTTCGGCAACAGCTAACTTTGGCAGTTGAGTTTTCTGAGGGCTCTGTACATCCTTCGGCAGCATGACATGTCATGGAAGATGAACACCCCTACGTTCTGCCTCGACAATTGGTAGCGTGTTCCCTATGAGCACCTGTGGCTATTGGTACACGCAAGTTTTGTATCCGTCATAGTTATACATAAATCATGCAGCCACATTTTTCATAATGTCTCAAACAAACAGAAACAAGGAAGGAAGCTTCCATTGCCTTTATTGAGGAATCGTCCCAGCAATCTCCTGGAGTGATTTTGGAACATCACGAAGAACCGATGGCCGGATCGAAAATCGGACCCGCGTTCTCCTGAGTACGAGTCCAGTGTTACAACTGCAACACCTCCCTTGGTGATTACAAACAAAAACCAACTTAACTGATTAGACGAAACTTGGAGGAGGTAAGAGAGTATATTAGAGTACCCCGAAAAACATTCCTTAAACATTAAAATTAGAGCAGCTTTTCTTGAAGCGTTGTGGCACGAGATCCCCAGTCAATAAAATTCATTGTGTAAAAGTTGCTTTTAGCTACCACATAATATGTTAATTGACTTGTATGATAACGTGACACATGCAATTTGTATCGCGAGGCGAGTCCTTGTCATAGTTTGTTTGTAATCCATGTTGCACGTGTCACGCCTTTGTAGAACGCTCAGTTTGTCGCAGGTGATTGTCTTGCAGCAGTAGCGAATTATCTACCAGCAGAAGTATACCACACTGTCAGTTGTTTGTACTTATTGACATGTTTATTATCTTCAGCAAGCTTGCTCTCTTTAGCTCCAGAACAAAAGTGAAACATGTTTGCCTGGCAAAACGCCTTGTTAATTCAAAATTAACTATAACTTCTATGTGTGACTACTGCAGTGATTCGAGGAACATTCAAAGCTACAATTTTGGAACCGACATTGATAAATTGTTATTAACTGTGTAACATGTTTTCGCGTGGTCTGAAATAATTTAATCAGACCTATCTAATCAAAATATTGGCTCTGGGAAAGTAGTTCACATAAAATATTATTATGGCATGAAATTGAAAACGCTAATTTTTCTTTTACAGAAACATTAAAATACGATGCGATTATATTTTCAATGTGATAAAAGAGCAACTTGTGGAGAGTATGGATATGTTTTCATCTATGTGGCATGGTTTGTTGGTGTGGAACGCTTTATATGTTGATGTAACTGGTAGATTTCAAGCAGACTGCCGATTGTGGACACGGGACAAAGATACTCCAAGCAAGAAGAAGAGTCAACCAGTCGACCTTACGGCAAAGAGGTGACGATTGCCTCGTCTAACATGCTGACGACAGTTTTTCTCTTTACATTTCTTCTTTATCAATTTCTTCTTTGAATTCGAATTACCTCCTTATCCATTTATAGTACCTAACGGCCTGCGCCGATTTAGTCTGCGGCGCGAGTCGTTTCCGAACTCAGGTCTGCAGTGCATGAACTCTTTTGAGTCCTGTCGGCACTTATTGGACTTAAACTTAATTACTGATTTTTATACACATTGTATGTCTTTGTATATACGATGGCTATGCATGTGTTTTGATGCTTGGCTAAGATCATTTTCTTTTGGATAGATAACTATGGCTTTTGTAACGCCATTGTTTTGGAGCATGTTCCTATGCTTGCAGTAACAATGCTTTCGTGTTTTAGAAATATGTTCACATGTAGCATGTTTTATGTATGTAGTTATATCAAAATTTGCCTAGTTTGCAATGTAACTGTAGATATGTATACGGTGAATCGGTAGGAAAGGGCAATATTCTAGGATGTGATAGTACTGGTCATTGTGATCTAAAAACTTCATATGAACATGGGGTCAATATATGACGGTTTTCGAGATAGTCCCGTTTGAATGAAAAACACGGATAACTGTTTTATTTGCTTTAATGATCAGCCACTGACTCAGTCGTCGCCTACATCCCGTACGATGTATCTTTGATCGAATGTCAATAATGTTACATATGAGGTAGACAGCGCGCAGCCAATTAAAGAAGTTACATATCGGAAGCGGGTTTAAAAGGTATATATCATGATAGTTCTACGCACTCTGCAAACATATCAGTCGTTTGTTGTCATGGATTAAACGCGATTTTAATAAGATGCCGAGAAGGGAATTACTCTCTACTTTTGGGCCAAGAGTTTGTGAATTATTCGTGGCACTATAATTCGAACAGCACGTGTCATTGATCGGATGGGTAACCGTCGGTTTGCTAATATGCATTCTGACACGTTACAGTTTATATAGACTTACCGTCTTAACGTACCAGACTAGTACCAGACGTGTGCATATACAGGTTGTTCATGAAAGTGTGTTACAATATTCTAGTATACTGTTACAAGTTTGAGACATGAACTTTATATGTGGGCAATTCCCATGAGTTCTTTGGGATAGAGGTCTTATAATTACAAATAAAAGAGTTAAATTAAGTACTGGATTTAATAGCTCACAAAGCTACGAAATACACAAAACAGTAATCAACTAAAACTCTCACAACACAATTAGTTATGCACACAATTACTCCTGTGTCAC
>PNEQ01111266.1:0-21575 GCA_003012365.1 Medauroidea extradentata
CGCAGCTGTCAGTTTATTTTATTTTAACTACTTCAATTTTATATACTTAGTTACTATTTTCTATTGTTTCTTGTTAGATTTTAACTAATTTTTTGCTACCTTTGTACATGTGATATTTGTTTAAATTTGGTTAAGTGTAAGAGAAGGCATTTTAGCCTTAACTTCGCCAAGAAAATGAAAGACGAAATAAATAAATAAATAAATAAATAGCCTACAAAAGGAGAAATATAATTCGTGAATGCCTTCAGTCGAACAGCTTCATAAATTCCAGCCGAGGAAATGAAATTTTTAAACCAGTGCTTCCATCCTTGAGTTGCGTTTTATTCACCAGGGTCCAGACAAGATCTTTCGGGTCGTAATATGTTATCCATATTGTTCTTTAAAAAAAATTTTTTATGAAATAAATTGCTATAGCAATAAGAAATTAACCTGAATTAGGCTTTATTTCACAAAACATTACAGCTTGTCAGACTGCTGCATGAAAGTTAAACAACTACGAGAAAGTTGCCAAACAGATGTAAATTTTCTATTATGCATAATATATATGTATATATACATTACACTGTGCGAGTAGTGACAATGTGTGAATTATGTTAAGCCAGTATTGGACTTACCTATTTGTGTTTAGCTTCGCAGCACGTATACGAGCCATTTTTCTTCTCGTTGACATCCTCTTCGTTGAAAATAAGGGTTTCTTACTACTTCTGTACCTACGCACCATCGTTTTGCGTTACGTCTATTCACGGTTAAAATATTACACGTTTTAATGTTTCATTAACAGCAAAAGATCACAACAGACAGATATTCACATTTCCGCACCAGTTTCTTCACAGTAGCTAGACTTCTTAATAATATGACTATAGAAACAGGCAATGTTCAGTAAACGACAGGAGACTTCTCAGTTCGTATGAAACACTGCCCGCCAACACGCCGCTCACCTCACCGAGTGCTGCTCACCTCATCAAGAGCAGCTGCTCCCCGCGACCCGAGTAGGTATGACAACACTGCACGCTCTTATACTCATGTTTCCAAGGTCAACGGCACATCCTGCAGTCGAGCACGTCGCTTCAGCGGCCGTCTTCCGTGCAACACTGGCATTCTATATAAAACTTGCTAATTTGTGACTAAAGTATTCATGATAGAGAGGTGCCCTCGCGGACTTCATTATTCTACTCAGCAAAAGAAACTGTGTTATATGCGCAATAATCATGCAGACGGCACAGCCTGTTTTTTAAAGCCTTTTCCAGCTTTTCCGAGATTTTAAACATAGTAAAAAAATACTTTATAAATGAGTGTTTCATTTTCTAGGCATTTAGCACTAATACTGTTATTCCATAGAAGAAAATGCAGTTTGAATGAATGTTCTAGATTCATTACAACCAGAGATACGCGAATCAGATTTTTAGCATTGAAAACCCTATGAGGAGAAGGAGCTTTAAGAGTGCGTGGTAGATAAATAAACGCTGAAATCATCAATTGATTTCTACGCTTTTTTCGAAGCCAATGTGGATAAAATACTCGATAACAATCCTAGATAATGGGATTTGCCAACTTTATGAGTAACAATTTATTCAGAATTATTAATTCGTTACGCGTTATCTCTCGCGGCGCAGTTAAATGCACGAGGTTCCGGCGTCAGAGATTGAGCCTCAGAAGTTCGTAACACTGGAAACAAGTTTGTTTAAAATGTTGATTGTCTAGGATTGCTATTGTTTAATTTTAGCAAATTGGTTCAAGAAACCTACAGTTATGGATTAATGCTTTTAGTGTCGAATGATGTACCACGCCCTCTTAAGGCATTCCAGAGGGTAAAAAAATTATAATTTTAGATATTTTATATTTGTTTAAAACAATCTTAGTTTTGTAGATGTTACTTGGGAGTACAATATCCTCTTACAAAAAAAATTTTGCTCTGCCAGTTTTCCCAGAATGGCATTTCAAAATATTTGCATGTTTTTGTTCTTACCCCCCCCCCTCCCGAAAAGCAATCAACACAGTGAAACGAAATAATTCACAGTGAAAGTACACGTCACTGGTTAGGGCTTTAAGTATATACAATCCAATTCCAACAATTTTTGTGTTCAAAATTTTCTGAAATTTGAACATTTTTTTTGCTACTTTTAGAAATTTTTTTAAAATACAAAACTATTTTGTATTGTGTTTTTGGTTACTTAAAACCCTAGCCCAAGATTTGTTCTTTGACTGTGAATTATTTAGTTTCAATAGGTTGATTGGTATTCGGAGGGTGTGTGAACTAAAAACACGCAATGCAAATTTTGACTTTGTGACATGACATTATGGGAAAACTGGCCGAGCTAAAAATTTTTGCAAGACGGTAATGTACTCCCAAGTAAGTCTACAAAGTGAAGATTGTTTTTAATAAATATAACATATAAAATTACGACATTTTACCCTCTGGAACGCCCTTAATGAACAATCTCGGATTCTTCCAAAACTACTTCACGTGCTATTTTCGAGAAGCGTCGTTTTGTATTTAGGCTGATTTGATAGTGCAATGATATGGATGCTATATAACTGAAAAAAAAAAAACTGTTTGGAAATTTTTAAGGGGTTTCCGATTCGAGGAGTACCTACGAAGAGACGCATATTCCCTCAATTCGAAAGTGAAAAAAATGTTTGTAAAATATGTATAAAATATATTATGATAAAAAAGGTACATTTTATATTAAAAATAATTTGTTTTTCGTTTTAATACTTTTTTAAATCAAAGGAATTAAATATTACGTTTTTCTTAAGGGTTTTTTATACAAAAAGTGCAGGTTTTTCGGGTGTGTTTTAACTCATTATTACAATAAAATAACCTTAACGAAGGTACCTCAACAGGTATACTAAGCTTGCAGATGTTTATGACATTGCTTTGCTGCGAATTTCGCCCACTTTACATATACACTAAACCCCGACAATATGTGCACGGATTAACACGTTTACGGATTATCCCTGCGGCATTATGTGCAACACTGTAAAATAAAATAACATTTTTGTAAAAAAAACTTTTTGCAACACAAGAATGTCGATTCTGGCACGCCAGAACAGAAAAGCAAGATCGCGTAAGAATGGATTAACAAGATTTCAGCATCACTTGATTAAGTGTTTAACGTCTACCCCAGGCAATTTTCCTTATTTTGGGAAAAGGGCGCCCTTAAGATAAGAAAATACGGTATTTTAGCACAATTCGCACGTAGTTCCGGTGTTAAGTGAATTACACAAAAATTTTGTTTTTTTTTTGGCAAATGTGTTGTTTATGGATTATCAGTGTTCCCGATTACAAAAAAAAATAAACAAGTTTGGTTCAGCAAATTTGGCAACAACAAATTTGATTTTGCAGCAATTTTTACTTTTTTTTTTTTTTTTAGAAGAATGCATTAATTTTACAAACTATCGTTTTAAGTACATCTTAAGGGCAATATGTACGGTGCTGGGAGGTCCAATGTGCGCTCCAGACCACGCCGTAAAGCCTGCAGTGGGGCGTGGCTCAGCTGCGTCCGAAGAGAGAAGAGAGGCAACAAGAGTGGAGCCAGGGTGGTGTGAATCAGGTGGAGGGGGAAGGCCATCATCACTTTTACCCACCCTCCTACAGTTGTGCGAGGATGCTTGTGGGATGAGAGAAAAAGAGAGAGAGAAAATCAATGAGGGCATAATAAGGGTTCCAATAGAAGAAAGAAGTCAGAACGATGCTAAGATTGAAATGTTAAAAATATTCGAGATTCTTATCATGGAAAATTTTTGTACCATATGCCAGCATGCAGAAAATAATGCAGCGAAAGTGCAGTGACTAAGTTTGTCTAATAATTTAGTTCTCGATAAAATATTTCATTAAAAAATAAAAAATTAAAACCTTTGTTCCAAAACGTACATACCGTGAACTGCAATCTTCTACAATATTTTTTCGTTTCTTCTTTTTGTGCCACTTGTTTTGCGCCTTCGCCGCCTTGTTTCTTCTCCTTGGTTTCGAAGGTTGTCTCTTGCCCCGATAAGAAGGAGCCATCAAACACAATATCCAGTCAATTATCCAAGTCTGTATATGTCTGATCACTAATCAACATATCCAAACTATTCTCTTTTCTAACTAGTAAATTGCCTCTAACATACGCATAACTCCAGCTGCCGCCCGCCAAAGGCACGCTTGGTCCGGCATGCCACTAGAGTTTAGCCGCTGAGATTGGGCCGCACATTCGGCAATCATCGGAAAGTCCGCGTATGGACGAACACTTAGGACGCTGCAGACTCGAGGACTTCCAGCATCATATATTAACTGTTATTGTAGTTCCCCAGCCTAACAAAACCACTCTTCAAATTAAAAAATTTTCTTTCTTTGGCATTTTTAACTAACAAACTAAACTAGACTGTCACATAGGACGAGCAACGAAGTCGAGAGGCTAGCAACCTTAGCATTACCAACGATTGCCGAACGTGCGGCACAGTCTCAGTATCGATACACAAATCTGCGATGCTATAGCACGGCGTGGTGGTTAGGCCGCATTTCCAATAAATTTTTTCCCCCATTTTATTCTTGGTGCTTCTTCAGTTACGAAAATAGCCACACGGTTAATTACATACTAATTTTTCCAACGACGACTTTTTATAATTCAAAATCAATTTCACTAACTACATTATTTTACACAATTTTAATAATGCGTAGGGTCTACATATTTACAGCAAGCCTAGTCGTGGAACAAAATTTTCATTCCTTGTGTTAACAGTTAATATTAGTTCGTTGAGCGTATGTGACTACTGTAAACAATTTTACTTGTAAAAAAATGTTCCGTCTCTTACAAGGGCAAATCGTGCAGCTGAAAAGAGAGCCAGGTAAGACTGAAGGCGTCTTTGAGCCCAAGAAGCTACGGATGATTCACAGAATAATCGTGCGGCTGTTCGTACAACTACGCATCGAGAAACCAAGTTTTGATGAGGCTGCTTTCACTAGCGTAAAACTGTCTTAGAAAAAGAACATTTTAGCGCAAAGTAAGAAATATAACTGAACGAAGTTTTCTATTTGGTTTTATTAACAATCAAGTTACCTAAAGAAGATTATTCATGGGTATGCAAACACAATTAGAATATAATGTAATTGTTCAAACTCGTACAAATTTTGGAACATTTCTAAGCTGTGGGACAGAAATTTACATAAAAGGGAAACATGATTTTGTTACCTAGTAGTGTGCAAACTAAATATTTAAAAATTGTAAAAATTCCTTCTGTGATGCTGTCCATGTCAGTTCATAGTCTCAGACATATGATTTTAATGTAATATATCTAGGTAGAGAAAGTAACAAACCCATATTTTAAGTTTTTTGTTAACAAAATTTCTTGGGCAGAGACACACACTGTCAAAAATACACTTGTGGCATCTTTCCTCGCCTGCTTTTTTTCTGCAAAATTTCAAAGTACTCAGTCCCTGGAATGATTCACAACTTTTCTTGGCCAAAATTCGTTAATTTTCCCTCAATCTCGTAAAAATTCCTTCCTATGGCCTGCTACCAAATACGATAGTTAGGGCCACTATTTTTTCGCTAAAAGAATTTTGCTCCAGTTCGTTACAGTACCTTACGTGCTCATCTGCGGCTGTGCTTCATGGTTATTGGCAGCGTGTCTTTGTTAAGTACCTTCTCTCATTAGACTGAGCCAATCAGAAAACGATTACTGCAACGCCACACGTCTGTGATCTGCGGGTAGAACCTCAAGAAACACGAGAGTTGAAACACAATCACCGACTATGAAGCACAACTACAAAAGCTCACATAAGGTACTGAAGCAATCTGAGGCAAAATCTTTTCGCGAGACGTTCAAGGCCCTAACGATAGTGTCTTATGGTGACATGTGCAGATTGCAAATAATTGTGATTTCTGTTTATTGCAATATTGACTTTTGTTTTATGCATGAAATTGATTATTTAAACTTAAATAACCCGACCTAACTTAACTCGACATTACTTAATACAACCTAGTCCAACCCATTCTGCCACAACCAAAACATGTTTTAAACTAATCTAGGTTGTACTTTCTTGCACTAGGTTGCACTTTCTTGCACTAGGTTGCACTTTCTTGCATTAGGTTGCACTAGGTTGCACTTTCTTGCTCCGAGTTGCTTCAGCATTCATTGAAATGACATACAACTAAGGTATCCCTAATTAAAGTTACCTAACCCAGCCTTACTCAACCCGACCCAACCTTACCTAACCCGACCCAACCTTACCTAACCCGACCCAACCTAACCCAATCCTACCCAACCTAACCCGACCCAACCTAACCCGACCCAACCTAACCCGACCCAACCTAACCCGACCCAACCTAACCCAACCCAACCCGACCCAACCTAACCCAACCCAACCCGAACTAACCTAACTCAACCCGACCTAACCTAACCCAACACGACCTAACATAACATAACCCAACCCGACCTAACCTTACTCAAACCGACCTAACCTTACTCAAACCGACCTAACCCAACCTAACCTTACTTAACTCGACCTAACCCAACCTAAACTTACTCAACCCGACCTAACCTAACCCATCCTTACCTAACTTAACCCAACTTGAATCAACCTGACCTAACCCAACCTTACCTAACTTAACCCAATCTAAGCTAATCCGTCCTAACCCAATCTAAGTTATCCGACCTAACCAAATCTAAGTTAATCCGACCTAACCAAATCCAAGCTAATCCGACCTAACCAAATCTAAGTTAATCCGACCTAACCAAATCTAAGCTAATCCGACCTAACCAAATCTAAGCTAATCCGTCCTAACCCAATCTAAGTTATCCGACCTAACCAAATCTAAGTTAATCCGACCTAACCAAATCCAAGCTAATCCGACCTAACCAAATCTAAGTTAATCCGACCTAACCAAATCTAAGCTAATCCGACCTAACCAAATCTAAGGTGATCCGACCTAACATTTCCCTACCTAACCTTAACCTACATAACCTCAACCTAACCCTACACAACTTAACCCAACCTAACACAATGTAGGCCTATCCTTAGCCACTTCAGAACTGATTTACGTAATTTAAGTGTCTAGTTATATGTTCAAATCATCTATAAGGAATTCGTGTAGTGAAAATAACACAACTGTACCAACGAACTTCACACTATGGTTGTCTAACACTGACATCCCGCACACGTACACGAACAATTTGAGTTGATACAAATAAGTTTAATTAAATTTTTTATGATTTAAGATCAATTGAAATAAAATCTCAGTGTGATGTCATAATGCATTTTTCTATGCTATGACAGAAAACCAAACACATTTGACATTTACAAAAAAAAAGAGAATTTAAATATAATCATTCAATGAGATAATGCCAATCTTATAATAGGAAAATGTATTATTCGGAACATTGAATCTTCCTTAGTACCGTATTTACAGTACTGATTCAAACACAAAAACACAACAGTGAACAGGAAATAGAGACTAAGCTTAGGTGGTATAGTTAAAATAATGACGCGACATTCAAAAGCGTAACTTACGTGCTGCTAGTTGATTGGCTTCGGAGCAGTTTCTTTTTCTTCCAAATCGCTCGCTGAATCTTAGATTTTCTAGTTCGTTTGTAAGTCCGTGACGCTTGTCGTCTCCGAAAACTTGCCATGATGAAAAGCGTCACAGAAATACTTGTTTGCAATATCGCTGTTTATTACACTACACTGACCTAACAAAAAAAAAAATATCAAGCCATTCGGTTTGAAGCAGTCCCATGAGGAGCACCACCGTACTGATAACTTTAAGGGCACTTGTTAGCACCGACATAAGATCACAATGAGTCGACATTTTGCAAAGCTATAAAGGTAGTATCGTTGTATTCAGGAGGAATGCCGCTATATGCTAACAACAAAATATTATGTTTTGATAAAGAGTTTTTTTGTGTACTAAAGATGCCAATTGTTGACATAAAGCACTTCATATGCTGCAATTTCTTATAACTGCGAAAAAAAAAACATAGGTTTACTTTTTTATAATTTTCGGCATGTAGTCCGTAGATAATATTTAATCTCAGCGTAAATTATTATTTTTTTAAAGTAAGTCTGTTGGTTTCGTTGCCGTAACTATATACATTTTGACTCCCGACAATCCGTGCACGAGTTCACCGGTTTGCGGTGCAGCATTCTGTGTGTTTAACAGAATGAAAGTACCTTCTTTAGACCCTCCTTTGGAACATTACAATTCTGTCGCGCAAGAAAGGATTAACGAGATTTTAAAAATCTCTTTCTATGTGCACAAGACAAATTTTCTTTGTTTTGGAAAAAAACGCGCTGTACATAAGCAACAATTTCTCTGTAAACAAAACCGTTCGTCGTGTCGGTGCTTGAGTGAATGACAAAAAAAAAAAATTAACTGTTTAGTTTTTGTATTACCTAACGAATAAGCTATTTTCTAACTATCTGTGTTTCTCGCAGGGGCGTCATTTCGGGCTACAGGGAGGGGGGCAAAGGCGCCCCCCCCCTGGACATGGAATTTTTGTGTATAAATATATTTTTTGTATTTTTAATGTAAATAATGCTAACTTAAGGACATAAAACTGAAGTTTTATTATTAAAGTATCTAATTTATACATGCTTAATTAATACAAAAGATGCAACAAGGTTACTGTCGTCAGAAAACTAAATCTTGCCCCCCCTGGAAAAACCTGAAATGACGGCCCCTGGTTTCTCGGCTATCCGCGCGTTGCTCGACATTAACACGTGAGTTAACTGTAAATCCACTACATTTTTTTTAACCAATGTTCCAGCATACGTTAACTGCTAGTGATGGTATAATGATCATGACACCCTAAAAAATTCCAAGAAACCATATGATGAATCATAAAGTACCACATAGAAGCACGGTAATGGAACATCAGAGGCATCGTGCGTCACGATTTACACATGCAAAAATTCAGGAGACCCCAACCCCCCGGCCGAAAATTAAACCCTCATCGCTAGTGTAGCAGGCTAGAGCCCTAACATTCTTTGTATTGAAGCCAGAATGTGCGAGCAAGAACATGCTTATAAGTTGTTGGCGATAACGTGAGCACTTTTGAACCCAGTCATTTCTAAAACAATAATAACAAAACGTTTATTTATTGTTAATTATTTATCTGTGTCTTTCACGCACAGTTAAGGCATACTTGCCTTGTCTTCCCCTGGAGTACAATACAATGTTACTCAGGAGGTTTTGTTTATATTTAAAAAAATGGGAGGAACTATAAATTATCCTAGAGTAAAAAAGTAAATAGAGTTTCAAAACTGCTCATTTTATCCGGAACCACATATACCTCCTCAACTGCACGAGACAATGTTTGCTTATGAACACTGCATTGAAATACGTTTTAATTTCAAGTCATTCTGTTGTACCCACAACACAGGGCGACTTTTTAGCCAGGAAATTAATTCCATCAAAATACGTATCACACAAATAAATGTATTGTGCCTACGGATAAAGTACGATAATAGCAATAACAAGCCGCTAGGCAAGAGCAGAGATTCGGCCAATACAGGTTCACTCTTAAGAGTTACGAGGACCTAGAATATGGCAGTAAGGCCCTTAAGGGTGTTCACGTGGTAAAAACTCAACATTTTATATTTGCTTGGCATAGTGATAGTTTTATAGACGTTACTTGTGACTACATATTACACTTGTAGGAATTTTTTAGCTCTCATAGTTTTCCCATAGCGACATTGTCAAAGTCACAATTTGCAAGTTACAAGAACATCGGTATTACAAAAACCAAGTGACTTGCTCGAATGAAATAATTTACACTGAAATGAGATATAATGGGCACTATGCTAAAATATTTAAAAAGACAGAATGGAATTCGTTTGTACTTTTTTAAAAAATCCGAAAATGACGAAAATTTACCTCATTTATGGCAATTTTTTAAAAAGACAAAATGGCTTTATTGTGTGTTTGTAAATCTATTAGCATAGTGCCCATTATATCTAATTTCAGTGTAAATTACTTCATTCGAGCAAGTTACCTGGTTGTTGTTAAACCTATGTTCCTGTAACTTGCAAATTGTGACTTTGACATGTCGCTATGGGAAAACTATGAGAGCTAAAAAATTTCTACAAGTGTAAAATGTAGTCACAAGTAACGTCTATGTAACTAACACTATGCCAAGCAAATATAAAATTATGAATTTTTCCCACGTGAACACCCTTAAGGTCAAGAATGGCAAAAAGAAGAAGAAGAAGAAGCAAACCGAGGCGTATCGAGACGAGGCGGCAGGTACAGCTCCTCTCGCCATCCCGACCAACGATGACTTGGTGGACTTGGGTTTTGTGCCTGACGGCGCATTTACTACAAATACTGTTGTTTACCTACAAAAAAATGTTAGTACTTGAATATTTTAATCTGTTAAAAGAATGTCATTAGAAAATTAAAAACAATACATGCTCAAGGAGGCATTTGTTCTAAAATAAATAATAATAATAATAATAAAGTTTTAGATGACATGCACGATGATCTAATGTAGTAGTGAAATTTACGAATGATTTTTTCTATTTATAAAAATAAACTGTTCCTATGAACACCTGTGTCTTTAGAAAAAGAAAACAATACGCCAAACATGGACAAATTTTTTGTTGTATTTATGTATGTTGAACAACGTATTTTGTGTCACCGCGGGGCAGTACACTGTAAATTTGGTTCCTCGCAGTGAGATATACACATTTTGGAAGCAAATTTTTTTTACATAATTATTCCTGATCAATAGTGGTGCATTATTGTCAGAGATGGTGAAATTTCGCGAATTCAATGACTTGCATGTTAGAATCAATTATCCTATGCATACTCAAGTCCCGACCATTTGTCCACTAATTGCTACTCAGTGGAACAGCAGACATTGAACGAATAGGCAGGGCTTGTGTATGCATACGATATTTGATTCCAACATGCAGTTAATTGAACTCGCGAAATTTCACAATCTCTAATTATTGTATATAACACAGAATATTCCCAATATTTACACAAAGTAAAGTCATTTCAAATTGACATGCATTTATTACCAATATATACTGTATTATATAACCCTTCAAAGATCATAACCTATTTACACGAAAACAGAACACTTCACAGTGGTAAGTACAAAATATTAATAAGTATAGCAACAACAGCCTTACAAAATCACAAATAATATCGCTTACAGAATTTCAAAATATATTACAGGCAATTTTATCTACAATTACAGCTTTAAACCACAAAACATTTCACAAAAAGAAATGAATGACTAATTGTTTAAAAACTCCAAAAAATATACAAACCGGAAATTTTTTTGCTACGCACACGAATTAAATCTCTGTAAATAAACTATACATAAAAATTATTAATGTAAGAAAGGCATACGACACTCAGGAGCTATAATGGGTGGCGGATACAAATGAACACACCGTGTTCCCTGGTAAACTGTTTTCAAATGCTGATTATGTCATTCCACTGGACAATGGTTTCATGACCGAAGTTAGCTGCCATATATTTTTGTTTCGAAGTGCGCAAACTATTGATTCCGTAATGACGATTATACTGGTGTTAAGTATTTTAATGTGATTGTTTTACTTTTAAGTACACAGCTGGAGTTTGAAAAATAAAAATGCAATGCATAACTTTATTCAGCATTACTTTGGAATTGAGAAGACCGCGCTAAATAGTTTCTATATTCTGTTATCTTTTTACGACCTGTAAAACTACTATAAAGGGCTCGATCAGAATGTGGCAACAGTGTTCGATTTGTATGCTTGCCCGCCTGAAATTTTCAACTCTACAATAACCATAAAATATAATTGTTCCGGCTCTATTATTTTTGTAAAATACTGCAGTAGGCTTTGTAATTAAAATTTAAATATGCCGTTGCGTTAACATGATCATTTACGTAAAAAATAATAATTTAAAAATTGCATTTGCGACAAATCATTGTGACTTTCTTTTTTTTAAATGCATTACGAAGAAGTTCGGCTGGTATTTTAAAGCTAATTAATCAATCCAGTACACAATAACTTGAATATCTGTATGATAAGTACTCTAAAAAAAATTACACTCACCTACTGTACAGTAAGTTTCTTTAAATGATTCCAAAGCGTTAGTAGTTATGTACAGTAATATCAACATAACATTTATTTAACTATCCTTTATACAGTCATAAGTATCTTTGTAGGTTAACGGTCTAGAAATGTTCGGTAATTTTTAAAATTAATGTAAGTCTTACACAAGTTTAGTAACACAGTATTTGGGTAAAAAATATCAATGGAATATTTTCCACGGGGAACTGATTTTCATATCGTCATATATTACCAAATATTAATTACGTAACGAAATAGTAAAAAATTCCAGAATAATCTTTGCTAAACTTATAAGTCACATAATAAATATTACGAAAACTTTTAAAAAATGTATTTCGATAGTGTTAACTCTCGCAATCTTGCAGAATTCGTTGTTGCTATTCATGTGATATTTACATTTACTAGGGCTTGTTATTAATACTGAAACATATTAGAAGAAAAAATACTATTAAAATGTACTTTTTCTCTCACGTGGAGAGTTCAGTTTTCAAACTTAACATAAGTAAAAAGTAATAAGATATTATTTATCATGTGAAGAAACGATACAATAATATACACAAACAATACTAGGCCATTAATAATGCAACAGACAAATTCATTTAAACATAATTAATGTTCAGTAATATACAGTATTTCATCTAGAACCTAATTAACAGTGAGTTTGCACATTCATTGTTTGTATGTTAATGCAAAACAGTCAAATATTGATCTGATAAACACCAACATTTTCTTCTAAGTTCAAGCCACTCGCCAATTCCTGCTTGGAAAATAGTCGCTGCTTCTATGGCTTTTCGTTCCTCTTCGGTTTTTTCACGGAACTTAACAGCTTTTCTCGTTCTTCGAAGTCTTCTGTCGACATATCTGGTTTCTGACATTCTGGCCCATAATCTTTATCTCTGATTTTTGCTATACGGCTTTTATCCTTAATGTTAAATTTTATTTTGCGGTGGTTACTTCGCACATCACAAGCTATTGCTCGTTCACGTGACCATCTCATTTCCAAACACATTACATAAGAGTTTGGCCTTATATTGTCACACATAATTTTATGCAGTACAGAGTGGGGTTTGTGTTGTGAGAAACAACCACTGCAGCACACCTGCCCTGATAAGATCTTCGAATTGTAAAATTCATCCGTTTCCCTACCGACAATTTTGCTACTATGAAATTATATTGTACCACTGCATTGCTGTCGACGTCAAAGATAAAACTCCTTGAGTTATTTACCAGATAATTCACCAGCATCATTATTTCGTCGTACAGCCCACTATGTTTTAGTGCGATTTTGTTAACATCGCCAGTCTTTACTCCAGAACAGAAATATTCTGCACAATTTGCATAATCGCCGAAAATATGAGGACTGTTTAAAATGAATTTTCTCAAATTAGCTATTTTCACAATGTTTGCCAAAATGTCATTTTTTTCTGTTTTTTTATTTCTGTGTGTTTAGATGCTAAATAATTTCTACGAAATAATCTTTAAATGAGTGTGTGCGTGTGTATACAGGTTGTTACAAAAAAGGCACAACAAAACTTTCAATAAACATTCCACACACACAAAGAAAGAAAATATGTGATATGTACATATGTCCGGGAACACTTAATTACCATGGTAGAGTTCAATGCCTTACATCTCGTTAAATGCCATTGTAAATAACACTTCGTACAGTAAATGTCCCAAATACCCAATGGATTGGTTCTTTACAATGTACTTTACTTCCTAGGTTCACTGCCAGGTGGGCCACTGTGTGTGCCCAGTACATCATTTCATGCGAGATGAAGAGACGCAATGCAGTCACGATTACCTTCCGTCACGTCGCCCACCTGGCGGTGATCCTAGGAAGTAACGTACATTCTAATGAAACATTCCATTGGGTAATTGGAACAATGTCTGTACGAAAGGTTTTTAACGATGACACGTAACGAGGGGTAATGGAATGAGCTATACTGTGGACATTAAGCATTTCCGGTCGTATGTCCATATCACATATTTTCTCTCTTTGTGTGTGTGGAATGTTTCCTGAAAGTTTTGCCGTACCTTTTTGTAACACTCTGTATAGCCTATTCACGTTTAAACACATAATTACTCCATCCAAGAACAAACAAACCAGAAATGAAAATTGTTACAACACATTAAGAAGGGCCAAGTGATATGGGAGCATCACTAAGTTAGTAATCAAAAAACATGAAAATGTTCTGAAAATTCTGCCCAGAAAATATTTTATATAGAAAAAGACAACACACACTATTTTTTTAAAAAATGGTATATAAGTACTACGAACTTACTCGTCTCCAGTTATCAAGTTGGGAATTCCACTGTCAGCCTGACTCGTACCAGGTTGTGACCAATCGTCGTTTTCGTTCCGTGTACTGGTATGCGTCCACGTTGTCTCCTCTGGGAATGTAGAGATTCCTTCAAGGCGTCTTCTTTTCCTAGAAATCACAAAGAAATATTATTTATATGATTAAAATAAATATAATAATGGCAATGTACTAAGTTTTGTATTTTTGTAGTTGAGTTTTTTGTCTCCCTACAAAGCATTCAAGATAAATATTTCCTTACCTTTCTTGATTGTATGCGATTAGAGCCTTCGCTTTTCTTTTTCTTCTACGAGCACTTAACATTAAGTGGCCTGACTTGCCTTTTCTCTTGTCCCTTTTCTCTTCCATTTTTGGAAAGCGTAAATATATATGTACATAGACAATGGCACGTTTTATCACATGTTCAACTACTTCAGATATAATGATAAAAAGGTTTACGAAACCACATAAACCGGGTTAATATAAAACCGGGGTTAATGATATGGTCACTGCAAAAAAGTTAAAACAAACATGTGCCAATTAATTTAATTAGGAAGAGTACTAGAGTATGTTTAACAGACCACTTATGAGAATGAAACATATACATTAGCAGAATTGGGTCTTATGAGAGAATTGTGAAGACGAAAATGAAATAAAAAGGTTAAATATAGAGTACTGTCTTATACTGAAATACCAGCACTCGGACACCATTCAAAATTCACAAGGAAGGAACCAGCATCGCGCGCGAATGATTCTGGCAGGCCAGCAGGGTGTTCAAGTTTATGTGTGAGCAGACCCGTCAAACCACTTCCCCTCCAACGCCAGTCTCCCCCGCCTCCAACTGCTATCACTCCCGCCCGGCCTCCCGCGCTTCAGCCATCTCCAACAACAAGCAGCATGAGGCAGGATCCGAACAAACAAAAATACCCAATTTTCACAAACGATTTCCTTGAGATTTAATGCGATGACTACCAACTTTTATGGTACCATTTTGTTCACAAGAAATAGCACTTTCGTCCGATATGCTTAAAAACGGAATATTCCTGTTCAGAAAGTAAGAACTAAACAACCCAATGTTGTGTTCTAAAACACTTTTTTAAAATACTTAACATCGCGGAATATGAAATTTAAAGACTTGTACATAAAACAAACCATCTTTCTTCTCATACGGTAAAAAAAATCACTTTTGTATCATTAATACTTTAGTTAATAAACGATCGAGAATTGATATGTGTTTTTCAAGTTTTGGGAAGGGTCCATAGAACCCTTAATTCAGAACAATAAACCTCACTTGGTATTTACAGTACTAACCGATTCCAACACAAAAGCACAGCCGTGAACAGGATATAGTGACTAAGTTTAAGTGGTAGGCTATAGTCAAAATAATGATGCGACATGTAAAAACATAACTTACGTGATGCTAGTTGTTCGCTTTGGAGTAGTTTCTTTTTCTTCCAAAACACTCGCTGAACCTTAGATTTCTTACTTCGCTTGTAAGGCCGTGATGCTCGTCGTCTCCGAGAATTTGCCATGAAGAAAAGTGTCGCAGAAATACTCGTTTGCAAATATCGCTGTTCATTAAACGACAATGACACCGCACTTAGCAAAAAAAATAAATAAATTTCAAGCCACTGGCTTGGAAAAGCTCTCACGAGGAGCGCCACCGTACTGGTAGCTTAAGGGCGCAGTCTACCTCAATTTTCATCGCCATTTTTAAATTTTTTATTCGTACCAGATATTTTTTTCTTATTTTAGACACAAAATGTGACTAAATTTAGCTCTTATGGAATTTTTTAATCTCTCTCAGTTTTCGCGTAATGGCTTGTTCAAGTCATCTTTTGCATGTTTCCGTTTTAACGACTACGCTAAAACCAACTGATATACCAAACTCTAAAAAATCACAGCGGATAAAGATATTGCAGGCTACAATGACATGCTCATAAAATTAAAGAATAAAAATTATTTTAATTTTAAAAAAAATGCTGAAACTGAAAAAAAAATTTAAAAATTCAATAACAGCTCATCAATTTTACACAATTAATGTGTATTTAACTTATTTAGTTTACATATAAATAACAGTAGTGATAAAATAGTCATGTGGTATTGATATTTCCGGGCGTTTATTGGTACGTAAAAATTCTCGTATTTAAAGAAAACGTACTTTTTAACAATGACAATATTTACAACACATGGTAGATACACTGATTAACAAACAATTCAACTTAGAACAGTTCAATTAAAGGTACAAAGTACACACAAAAAAAGAGAATGCAGGTTCAACTTAATACACAAATATAAGGCAACCCTGTGTCTAAGACCAGTAGTGAATATTTTCAAGTAAAGTAAATACACTGATTAAGCAGCTGGTTTGTAGAGATTTCTTGAATTTATCCAACGATTTTTACTCCAACTTGTCCCTTTTTCTCAATACCAAAATTAAAAAAAAAAAAAAAAAAAAAAAAAAAAAAAAAAAAAAAAAAAAAAAAAAAAAAAAATTAGCGAATCAAAATAACATAGAACATACTTCTCTAATAAGCATTAATTTTAATTACAATTCTACAGTCTACTTGTAAAACATGCAACTATACCAAGCTTGATGGTAATATAAACTTTTTTTTATTTACGCAATAGTACTTTTAAATTACGTAATGAAAAATTCTTGAATTTTCTTCACGCTAAAAGTGTGCCTTGTGAAAGTTGCGCCCTACTCCCGGGCATAGTCCGGCATGATCACACAGTAACAAATAACTAATCACGAAAACAGTATAGTGTATAGGTATCCCTACTCGAACAATGTTTAACTATGACAGTGAAAAAATTTGGGGTGGTATTTATTGAGTATTATCGTACCAATAGCACAATATCACTACTATTTATGCCTTAAACGAGTTTTAAGTTCCTTCGAATTCCTTGTACCAGTTCAAATAAATGTCGGCGAATGCTTTCATATAATAGGCCTATTACTCCGGCGACTATAAATAGCATAGCTCTAGGTAGTAAATGTGTTAAAAAAATATTTAAACTATAACATTTCGCAAAAAAACTGTACATGTTTCTTCAAGATAATACATGTTCACGGAACGCAAAACACGAGTGAGCATGAAGTGACAGACTAGCTGTTTTTCTTTCTTTGACACACTCTGGACGGAAGGTTCTTGGGACGTCACCGACTAAGTCGTCTAATATAATCATTACACATGCACCGTGAGTATTATTTAAAACAAAAACGCTGTGATTATTTTACATTATTTAAAATTTGTAGCAGAAAGAATAAGTAATATGACAAATAATTTATAAACTCGTACCATTTGTACTAAAAAAAGTTTTTATTTAAAATTAATCACTTGATAGTCTTAACGTTCAAGTCAGTCAGAGTAATAAAAAATTCCACTTTAGGTTAAACAATCATTATATATATAATATTATAATAATTTTAAATTTAAGAAATTGCTTTCTCACCACTTTAAAATGAATAATGAGCTATATATATATATATATATATATATATATATATATATATATATATATATATATAAACATTAATTTTAAGCAGTTGTATAACAACACAATCCTGTTTTCTCAGCTAGGTTTTTAAGAAAAAACATTAATGACATAAAACTTTTAACGTTTGATAAGCGCGACACAGCTCCCACCTACTGAAATATAGATATTGTTGCGTGCCATGTACCTGGAGGCGGTGATCGGCAGCTGTTACCTAATACTTGGTGGACTAGCCCATGACTAACCAGCCGGGCGGCTACATGATGGAAGTCACGCCGAAACTACGTCACAGAGACCTGTCCCAACTGCTCTTTTACCCTACAAGGCGGCCTACGAGACTCAAGTCACGTCCGAAGCATGACGAAACGTCTAATTTTAGACTCATGAAATACGGTGATTCCCCAACTGTTTTGCCGAGTATATAAACCCTGAATCGACACATTTGTGGGAGAGTTCGCTATTGGTCGTGCTAGAAGTAGGTGCTATGCTTGTGGAGAGAGACTGGTGAAGACATCTTAGTGACGTCAGAGTCTACTGTGAGGCGGCAGGCGGCTACCTTCGGAGCGGTGTGGGGCGAAACACGAGGACTGTTGCGGCGGGCTGATGAGCGATGAAGAGATGCGCGACGGGAGTCGAACCGAAGACCTCAAGAGTGAAGAGAGCTGTGAACTCGGGGTGCTGCGCAGCACATTGTGATTCATCACCACTGCGGACTATTAAGGTTGTACACTGTCACTATTTGAGAGACTATTGATTGGATATAGGACTGAATATCTATTGTGATTTGAAGTCTTTAATATAAATGGTAAATATTCTTGTGCTTTAATTGTCAAAGTTAATTAACATTCTGTGGCACAGTAGTAATCGTGTGCATAATTAAGGGTGTTGTAAAAGTTATAGTTGATTGCTGTTTTGTGTATTTTTGTAAGCTTTGTGAGCTAGTAAGTCAATAACTTAATTCAACTATTTTATTTCTAATTATAAGACCTCTATCCTAAAGAGCTCAAGGAGTTGCCCACATATAACGTTTTGCTTGAACATGTAACAATATGTTTATTCATATAAAATGAGAAGTATACATACATATATCAGAATTAGTACAATATTACCGTGAATTATGCAAACTCTCTGACCCTCTTAAAAAGGCTTACGATTTAAGTTACATTTCGTATGTAACAAACTCACGCAAATGGAAATAAGGCCACCCGAATTGAGCGAAATGACATCACAAAATCAGAAATGTACAAATAGCGCTTTTGGACACGCCTTGAGACCAGTGGCACCTTATTTTTGTGGAGGGGCAAAGAATGTGTTTTATCCTCCAAATTTACGGAAAAGGATATAAAACATTCAACGTTAAGTACTTGTACTTCTTACTTCTCGTGTTTCATAAATTATTAACTAATATAAATATTTCTCAACATTCTCGCCTACCTACAACACGGAAATTCTAATCTTAGCCTACCAATAATTGAAAAGTTAACCAGCAACAATCGGTGAATGCAGTCTAGTCAAAGTGTACAGACAGTTTCAAAGGAATAGAATAAAGATCTGTGATATTTCAATGCAAATCCACACTTCATAAACAGTGACCGCAAATGAGATCACAAGGGATACTATAAAACAGTTTTGAAAAGGGAGAAACAGTATGTGCAAAGCCTGTTTTAGTTATTTGCGCAAAAAAAAAAAAACATTAAGTTTTTTCAACACAAAGTTGTTGCTTTTAGGCCGCAGTCGTTTTCAAATACTGTGTATTTTGTGCTAAGGAACGTAGACACTAGAATATTATACAGCATTTAAATCACATTTTATTTGTAAATAAAACATTAAATCAGTTATTTCTACAATAAATTGTTGAACTTAATTTTTTTATGTGTTTTGACTAGGAAAACTACTACAATAGCCCCATTTTTGCACCTTGAAATGTACATTTTCCCGAGAAGGAACTCCCACCTATCCCTCCCCCCTTTTCAAAATGTATTTTCCGTGCGCTGAGTGGGCAGCGAAATGGTGCGACCGCAGAGCAGAGTTTATTTTTATTATTGTACTATCGTGAAAACAAATGGCTTTCAAATCCTTAGACAAATTTGTTATAAAATTCCACAACTTTTTGAAAAACAGAAAGTGATGAAGATACCAAATTTATATTGCTCATGAATTTTCGCGTTTAATACAAATTTCTAATTGGGACAGTCCGTATCAAGTGGTCCAGCACTGGTTGCTCGACTATTTAAAAAAAATCATAATTTGTGTCTTGTTAACATTATGTATAGACAGTTGAAAACTGGTACAATGAAATTTTTATCCGCACTCAGTGGCGGTGCGTAAGGCCGTGCTCTCGTGCTGTAGCACTGAGTAAACTTTTACAAAGTTATTGTGTATTTAATTTCATTAAATTTCAGGTAATGTGCCACAATGTATACTTCTAACCTTTCTTTATAAGAGATCGACTGCTTTGCGCTAAGTTATATAGGCGGACGGAATTTTCTCAATTAATTTCGCTCGTGTAAGCCGCCCTTTACTATGGTGTAAACCTGGCTCGGTGCTTCCACGGACTAGCGCACGGTTGTCAGTCCCCTTTCCTACCCCCTGTCCCAGCCAGAGGTGTAGAGAGACGCGGGAACCTCGCCGTTATCAACACCTACTCCGTGCAATGAGCAAAGTAGCCCTGCTATCTACTGCGCAAGCGCGCGACAGTTACGTCACCGCGTTTGACAATGATGGCCGCTCGCGTCGCGCACGTGTTTGTACATTGCAGACTTGTAAACAAAGTAATTTTCTGTGTCGCATGGATGTGTAGCTGATTTAGAATAACTTTTATTAATAGTACGTTACTATGTATTACTATTGTAAGTTGCGGGTGTGAGTGACATGATACTGTGCATAAATAATGAACTGCCATAGAATCTATGTTGTTAGTCTTTGACACAATGAATGCATTACCGACGCTTTATGATGGGGTAATTTGGTAAGTCGAATTTTCCAATATTGATTAATTTTTGTGAAAATTCTGTGTTGCTTGACGTAAGAATAACATTATTTTAAGGTTTGTGTCCGTGGTTTATTAGTGGCAAGTTTGTTTTCCGAATGTGACGTGGTAGGTATGAACTGCATACTTTTATTTACGTGTTTCGTAATTGTAATCATAAATATCGTAGGCCTAAGGCCTAGCTGATAATAAAACGAGCTGCGCACAGTTATTTAATCGTATCAAAATGATATGCCGATGCGGTGCTGAAGATTTGCGTAGGCCTACTTCGTGTGTGTTATAAAATTGCGCCTGCATTTAGACAAGCTGAACTCTAATGTAGTCTTAAGGGTTTTATGCAGAGGACCCTGAACTGAATTTTGGGGGGGAGCGGTAGTAAATGCCAAGCAGAGGGGCGGGACCGGACTGTGAGCGAGGAGGCCGGTATTGGAGGAAGGGATGTGTCAGTCAGCGCGCAGCAGTAAGGGAGGGGAGCCCGGTGGAAGCTCAGTTTACCACCCCTGCTTTATTCTCTAGCCCAGTGTTGCCAATCTGCGGGTAATTACCCGCATTTCGGGTATTTTGCTTTTTAGCGGGTAAAAGTGTGGGTACTCTCAATTTTCGGGTTAAATGTGGGTATTCTACTAAAAAAGAGAAATTTCTTTATATTTTAAATTTGTTTTTAATCAGTTTGTGAAACATCCACTCTCTTGTTTTGACGTTGTCAGTTGTTTGTACTTGTGAACAGCGTTGT
>PNEQ01111267.1:0-21535 GCA_003012365.1 Medauroidea extradentata
TCGGCGAACTATATCGTTCGAGGCAGGTCGGCGAACTATATCGTTCGAGGCAGGTCGGCGAACTATATCGTTCGAGGCAGGTCCGCGAACTATATCGTTCGAGGACAGAGACAGTTCGACGTTATTGTCGTGTCGTGCCTTTCTGTCCCGTGACCTGTCGTTTGAAAATAACGAAGCCCTATTTGTTATAGGCCAAGAATATTTTCATTTTTCACTACAATGTAACGGGCAAGTAACAGTAATAATAACCACAGCTAAATTGGCATTAAATTATATGGCGAAAAGTAAGTGGAGAAAATACACAGTTTAAAAAGTAGCTAATGCATGAAAATCTAAAATACAGTTACAAAAACATACATAACTTAACCAAATAAGAGAGAAAATCACCGCTTCTGTTCTTATTGGTGGCAATGCACTACACAAGTTTACGTGTACACGTGAAAATAGGCACAGTAACTTAAATTTAACTTCTTTAGAAAAAATCACACGTTAATAAATATTTAAAAATATATTGCACTAAAAGGTAATGTTTTGAAACAACTTTCATGTATATTTCATGTTGCTGTGAAGAAATACGAGTCGAGAAGTTTGGAAGATGACAACCTATTTCTTTTTTTTCGGTGAGTGTTTGCTAAGATTGGAATAATAGTAACTTAAAATATGTTTAGAAAAACGACTTGCTGCCCACCTATATACCGGCACTGGGCTAGTTATTTTCTGAGTCATGTTGTAACAATATTATGCTGCCGAGCATAACAGGGTTTGTTATTTAGTAAAAGTTAATTATGTTATACGCAGTTGTTTTGCCACACTCAATGTATGTACGACGCACATATACGTGTTCAGGGATAAAATGAGCACTTTTGAAACTCTATAGTTACTTTTTTTTGTTTTAAGAGATTATTTATAGTTTCCTGTCACTTTTAAACTTAAACAAATGCATTTTATTAACAATCAGATTTCGTAGACTACTCAATATTGAACAATGAACTTCTGAAGTCACAATATATAATATTTTTTAAATATTATTGTTGAGAAGATGGTCTTCAGAAGTTCTCAATTTGTTACAAACCGCGTATACATATGTAAGGCTTTAGGGATTATATTGATTATATTAACTACGAAGAGTCTAGAAATATAAGTAATTTTTTTAGAACAGAATATAGGCAATTAATGATTGAGAGGGGAAATCGCGAGGACCTGTATCGTGACGACGAACTTCCTAGGTACTAAAATCTATAGATCGGTCGAACTATATAGTTCGAGGAACGAAGCAGTTCGCGTCTTTCGTAGATCTATCTAGTTCGATGGAACGAAGCAGTTCGCGTCGTTCGTCGAACTATCTAGTTCGAGGAACGAAGCACAGTTCGCGTCTGTCGTCGAACTATCTAGTTCGATGGAACGAAGCAGTTCGCGTCGTTCTCGTGTCGGGGCTGTCGCGGCGTGAACATCGTGCTCCTGCGGAGCTGCGCGCCGGGAGGTGCCGCCATTTTCATCGCAACGAAGGTGCCGTGGCCTGTAGGGGGCGGTGCGATCGCGGCAGCCATGCGGCAGCGACCATCTGCAATCGAGCGCGTCCTGTTGATGGCGAATACAGGGCTCCTCGCTGAGGAGTTGTCAGGAATATTCAAATACTGACTCGTGGACCAACTGGCCGGTGCGCAAGCGCCGTCGACGGCAAGGGTGGCGAACTGTACAGCTCAGCATGAGGACGGACGACGCGCTCTGCATGAAGGAGTCCAATGGTCAAGGCGGCGGGAGGGATCTCGAGGTGCTGAAACATGCGAAGTGTAGCGAATACAACTGCTGGATCCTACGGGCTGTGGACTGCAGGGCGTGTGGGGAGCGAGAAATGGAATGCATCGGAACTTGGACCAATGTCATCGGGGACCTTCGACGTCGGGGCCGGTGGACCTAGCCCGCCACATGGTAGATCCTGGATGTCTCGCCACTTCAAGACCGACGGATTATTTTGAAGAGAAGGGTGGGGGTGGCTCCCGGTGGTGAAGCCCCCTCTCCACCCCGGCAATGAAAGGTTTACTGCTGCCTGCGAGAAGAGAGAAGATGGAGCCTGTGTACAGGCTGAGCTGTATAGTTTTCTGCTGTTGTTGTCGAGAATTAGGCTTGGCCTACATTGCTGTTTTGGATATTGTTGTGCCAGGCTTGCCTGACGCGGGAATATCCTCAACAGCTCGGCAATCGGACAAACTGGCTTTGTTCGAATTGTCACCGCCAGGGGCGCTCAGGCCCAACTGGCGAAAACAGGCTCGCTGAGCCGCCATTCTGATTGGCCGGAGTCGCCGGCCAATCCCATCTCACTCCACCAGCCACCTCATCTTTCCTAGTGTCCTGGCAACAGGACGTCGAGTCATACCTATATTTATCACTGCCTACCACTTAATTATGCGGATATTTTTATCCCTGCTGCGCCTGTCGCACAGCTTTTCCCAGCACACTACCCTATTTGTGCTGGTTTTTCTGTGCCCTTATTCTGACTCTTGCTCTCTTCGGGGGGAGGTCATGGCCCCAATTGTGGTCGTGGCCTCCATTTTCAACCCTGCTACGCCGCGATGCACGCCACCTTTTCCTTAGAGAAACCGCTACTTAGGTGTATGAGGCTTTGCCTTGAGACACATTCACTCCCCATCCCTTCCTTCGTTTTAGCGACTAATGCATTTCGGAGTACCCATTAGACTGAGCTGGGGTACACACTGACGTGGCGGGATATGGGGGCAGTCAGATAAAAAAAAAAGTTCGCGTCGTTCGTTTTGTGTTCCACACTTCCGCAGTTCCGCGACTTGTCAACTGAACATATCAAACTTCCTTTTTTTCTTTGATGTTTTTAATATACATAAAACAAATAGTAACTTAAATATATTTTTTAGATAAATGACATGCCACCACCTATATTTTGAAGTTGTGTTAGAACACAATAGATATCGGCAATCCATGATGGCACAATAAAGGTTATAGTTCGAAACAAATGCCGTGTAACAATTATGACAAAAGCATTAAAAACCATTAAACATTAAAAACCATTAAACACACGTCTGAACGATGCACGTGTGATTTATGACAACATATGTACAAATCCCTATCTCGACTTGAACTTTGTCAGATGGTGAACTATACAGTTCAAATGAACTGCATCCAAAGAACAGTTCACTTGTGTGAATAGTTCTGAACGACCTAGGTCTGCCAAACGAACTACATTTCCCATCACTAATCCCTAGCAGCTCCTTCCAGCAGCAAAGGTAAAAGTATAGTATTCAACACAAAAGAAAACAAATGTATTTGTTTTGGTGATATGTAAACTTAGTATTTAACACACAGTCAAATACACATAATTGTTAATGTAACCTCCTAATATCTTTTGAATAAACAATTCGTCTGTAATAACATTTTTTTAATGCTTCAACTTCCAAAAGTCTACCAGTAATAATAAAATATGTGTGACGAAATTAATAAATTTACCGATTTCTTAAGGCATATATAAATGCTATGAATTATCTACTAAATTAATTGCAACAAACCTCATGTATATTTAAATAATATCGTGAGCTATCTAGTGGTCAAATTAGGAACTTGCCTAGAAATCCACTACGTCCGTGGGAGCTCCTGCTTGGATATCCCAGGGAGCACCTCCTCGGACATCCCAGGGAGCTCCTGCTCGGACATGGCAAGGAGTGCCTGTTGGGATATCCCAGATAACTCCTGCTCGGACATCCCAGGGAGTTCCTCAGAGGAGCTCCATGGGAGCTCCCTGTAAGGATATCCCTGGGAGCTCCCCAGATGAGGAATTTAGGATGACCCAAATTCGTCTTCCAAGGAGCTTCCTGGGATGTGATGTACTTTTCGAGGAGGTACTTGGGACGTCCTAGGGACATGGTTTTTCGGAGCTCTCGGACATCCGAAATATCCATCCCTAGGACATCCCGAGGATCGCATGTACCCGGATATCCTCAAAGGATGTCCCTAGGACATCCTGGGGACTTGCTGTGCTGGTAGGGTAATGACACACTACTACTACGTTTAGGGTAAAATTCCAATCCAGGTTGAACCTGAAGTGGAGTCAACTACGAGTGAATGTATAGCGAACATGGATAGACGAACTGTGTTTATAGTAAATATTACAATCCAGATTGAACTGTAAACAAGAGCCAAGTTGAAGTCAACCTAGACTGAAAATGTAATAATGCTGTCTATCGGTGACAGTACGAAGCAGAAAACAGACGACAAACGAAAAATAAGAGTTGCTCCAAATGAGGTTTTTCTTTATGTGATGCACCCCTTGTCTTGTTCCGTTTGCTATATAAAAGCTGTTTAGCTTTACGAATACCCGCTTTAATGCTTTCTGTTAAATTATAATGTGTTCTCTGTTCTTTTTTAACCTAACCACAACATGTAGCAACTTTGTCCTGCACATTTTCTTTTCAGTTCAATCTGTGTTAACAGTAATGTCTCAATCCGGATTCTTAACTCCAGTCCACCTCAACAAGTGGAGTGGATTATCTCGCTTCACTCCTACTTCAGTCCACAACAAAGTGTTGACATGTGCTCAACAGCCCACGTGTGCATCGCAACCGTTCGTCAACACACACCAGCATCACGGGCAGTATTCACGACAATGGCCTGCGGCATTCGGAAGGCACCCTGCATGCGCCCGGTACTGACGGGACCGACTGAGCACTCAGTTAATGTGGCCACGTGGTTAGCAAGCAAACACAAAAGAAAGTGCCAATATTTAAAGTAAAACTAAATAACACCACTGCAACACACCCCAACGCCAGATAAACAAGGGACATTGGTCGTTACAACAAGCATTACGCCGTCGCTGATCACGACGTGCACAAATGCCGGAACGAATGTTGACCTGAAACAGACAGTGCGGGAGTTGCTAGGGCAAAGTAAATATGGAGAGGTAGTCTCCATATTTTTAGGGAATTATTGAGCACCCACAACTAGGGCAAACAAATTTATTAGGTAAAGTGCTTCAAAATTGTTCAACGACACTGGACCACTGAGTGCGGCCCAGACCGACAACCTAACGACTACAAAGACCGCGCAACACGTCGGCAACTTTTTATACTTAAAATAAGAAGAGTGAGTAATGTATTATATCCAAGTGTTCTACGTGTGTTAGAATAGTAAACAGCGCCATCTCGGACTTAGAGAGACAGCTTAACAAGCCAACCGGAGCGGAAGGCACAATTAAATCAATTTCCCTATGTAAGTTTATTTATGCAATTTCAGCAAACCCAATAATGTTAACATCTTCAAGGGCTCAATTGTGTCTCATGTAAATTTTAGTGTATTTGTATGTATACAGCTTCAACACAACATGCTTAAAGCGGCCATGCAAATAGTTTTGGTAGGCGCTCTCAGCTACTAGCAAGAGTGGGCGCCATTGCTCGGCAGTCTTGTCTCAGGCGTGTAGGAGGTAGGCCACGTGTTCGTGGCTCCTGGACCATCACCGTATCTTGTCGTATCATGTAGCTGCAATAGTGATTTATCTAGTTTTTCCAGAACTTTACTAACGTAACATAAATTTAATCGTCCATGAGTAGAGCCACCTCCATCCCTGCAAGCTCTTGCGCCCAGGGGTTTATCTTTCCAACGTAACTACACCATCACGTAACTAGTGTCCACGTTTACCGAGTTAGCCACCCACCGGCTATAGACGTGGGGACTGCTTGAGGCACGTAGTGATATATACAGTTGGCCAATAATAACGCAATAAATCAGTGGTGAAACTTATTCACCCAGGTAAGTTATTTGGCCACGGCCACTTCATGGTCCTTCGGGAGCTAGTCCTACCAACCAGCCGCTTTCCAGCCTCACAACAGCATACATCTCGATGTGGCGGATACAGAGGGGACTCGCCACACGGGCGGTAGACTCATGACCATCACCAGCAGCAGCTGGCACCCTCCAAGGCGTAAGTAAGATGCTCTCAACTACTTTTCCCCCACCACCAACAGGTCAGTGTTTATAGTAAAATCACAATCTGGATTCCTCAGTCAACTCGAGCTTCAATCTGTATTGAAATTTTACCCTAAATGGCCTAAATGTTGTAGGATAGGAGCACTACTTATACATGTGAGGTAGGGACATGTAAAATCATGGAGCAGAGGTATAGAAGTATAGAAGGAAGGGGAACAGGAAACTGTAGGATAGGATCATAAAATGTGGGGCAGAGATATCAAAAATCATGGAACAGAGGTAAAGAAATATGTAGGGTAGTACCACTAAAAACATGGGGCAAAGTCATTAAAATCTTGGAGCAGAGATACAGAATTATGTAGAGAAGGAGAACAGAAAGTTATAGGGTAGGACCAAGATGGCCACCATGTAGGAGAAGCTATCGTGATGCTGCATGGTTGATAAGTATTTTACATTATAATTAATTGAGCTAGTCTAAATATTTAGTGAGTATTTAGTGGATAAGTGTCAGTTTTATAATATATTGTTATTATTGTCAATTTTGTCAGTTTTCACGTTGTCTTGGGGGCCGATTAAATATCACCACTTGCGTTTTGCACCGACGCAGCGCAACGCAAGGAAATCTGCTCTGCACCTGCACCTCGAGTCGTAGTTGGAATTAAATATACTCGAAAACGCAAGATGCAAGGGGCAGAGCCTATTCCGGCTCGGCGCAACTGCCTCCCCTCTCCTGTTTTCACAAGCCAATCAGAAAATTTGTAACATCTTTCTCACTGCCACATTGAAGACAAAAACTGTCTGCACACCGCGTGTTTACATGCAGATATAGCTTCCATGTAGCAGTGAACATTTCTCGCGCTAAAAGTAATGTTTTGGTTTTTTGGTTATATTTTTTGTAACCTCAAATTGTGTAGTTTTCTTGTGCTTGTACGAGGATGTAAGAAGTGTAGTTTCATATCAAGTTATGAAGGAATATTGTCACAAAGTTTTCATTTTAAACATATATGTCGTAGTTGCGTTTAGAAGCTTTAAAAAATTAATTTCTATAATGTCGTGGTTTTAGTGTAGTGGAAGCGTGTGTTCATTTTTATTGAATGAGATTGTTCGTGAATGATTAAGTACTATATTTATGGAAAGTAGCATTTTTGTAATACAATCGGAACACAGGGTGGTTTTCGTCTGTAACCAGTTTTTACATACTTTATGTTGCTAACGGAAAATAAAGTGCCTAAAGTGATAGACGTGTGACGCGATTAGAGCAAAAAATTATGTATACATTTTATATTTGTACTGGTATAATTTGAGTGACCTAGTTTTGAAATTCACATAAGTTATTTTAACTTGTGTGGCATGGTATTTGTGAGTGTAGGCCTATTACCTAGATGGGCTATACATGTGGCATTCGTCTTTCAGAGAGTCGTAAATTATCAAATCGTGATATGTTCATTATTTCTAAATAATTCATTGCTATTGTGTAGTGAATACGAGTGGCTTTCGTACAACTGTGCTGATGATTGCAAGTTCAATGTTCACCGAGATAGGGTGTGATATGTGTAGACAGCAAGTCTCACGAAAGACAAAACTAACATGATAGCCCTCCCGTTTTATGAAATAAAGAGAATCCCAACAGCATCACTCTTAAATATATAGCACGTGTAATGTGGAAACAAGTCGGCGAGATAGATGTGATGTTGAAACCACCCATCCCAGCAAGGAAACTAGAGGTAATGTCATTGTTCCAAGCAATTAGCCAAACAGGTACTTGCAAAACATGTTAGCTATTTATTTACAGTATCATTTGCATAAATGTTTTACACTAAACAAAGTTTTGAAGGGTACAAATAACATCATCAACAAACCAACTCTATTTTCTCGTTGTGTGCCACGGAAAAATGCCTTCAAAATATATTCCGCGGAAAGGATAATAAATCGTTGCCCATTTTAAATTGCTTCTTTGGTAAAAATAAATCATTTCAGTTTCGAACTTCTACTGTATTTTGTAACTATTAAAAGCTTAAATGTGTACACGAAAACGTAAATAATTAAAGTTCATAGAACAGTAGATACAGATAAAGATATCCAACTTTTATGTTAATTCATTTTCACACACCCGAAAATTGTCCAATGCGCATGCGCGAAGAGCACAGATACACTTGCGTCAAGCCATTTGCAGATTTTCAGGCACTTTGCGCCGTCACATGACCACTTGCACCTGCGTATTTGTATATTTAATACCAAAGCAACGCAGTGCAAGTGAAAATTTTGCGCTGCACCTCTCAAAAGCAATATTTAATCGGCCCCTTGGTCTGCTGCCAATTAGTAGTTATGGTCGCCACTTGCTTCATGTAATCTTAGGTGTGAGAAGTTAAGTTTTGGTGACTTACATTGTTAGTTGCTTAATTTTGTTAGTTGTAATTTGTTATTCTTTGTAAATTATTATTAACAGATGGTGTGTTACGGTAAGTTGTAGGTTAGGTAGGCCTATTTTAAGTTGAGGTTTAGTAAGGTACGGTAGTGTTACAATAATTGCTTCATTAATAAGTTGTTTGTAAGAAATAAGGTAGTGGTATACTAATAGTTTAATAAGTTGTAAGAGATGGGAAAAACTGAAGGGGGATTGGGGAGGAGGTATAGATGTGAAATCTGTAAAAAGACTTGGAAGGCAGGAGAGGGGCGTGTGCAGTGTGACAGGTGCTTCGGAATGGGGAAGGATGATTTGGAACTCCTAGGCCAAGAATGGTTGTATGACGAGTGTGGGAGTGGGAAATCTGGGAAGGAGGTGTCTGTGGTAAAGAGTACTGCTGGGGTCAGGAAATTGCAGGAAATGGGGTGAGTGGAGATAGGAACTCAGATAGGAGAGGATGAGGGAGGCATCTAGGCATTTAGTGTACTAGGGGGCATACTAGGGAGAGTAGTGGAGGGGTTAGGAGTGAAAAAGAGGGAGGAGAAGTGGAAAGAAAGGTTGGTGGAGCAAATCAAAGTGAAGAAAGCAGAGGTGATGGATAGATTAGAGAAGGTGGAGGAGGAGTGGGAAGAGAGGCAGGATTGGGAAAGCTGATAGTGAGGTTGGAAAAACTGGAGGGTGAATTGAAGGAGACAAAAGTGCAAATGGTAGCTTTGTGTAGTGTATCAGAGCAGGAACTAAAAGAAGAGAGGCAAAAAAGGAGGGAAATAGAGCATGAGGTAGAAAGTAAGAGGGTAGAGGAACCGGAACAGATGACTAAGGAGAATAGTACAGGGGTCAGTAAGGCAAGGTACGTAGAGGTATGTGCTAGGGGGCTGCAAAGTGAGTTGAGGGTTGGAGTCAGGGAATAAGCTGTAGTAGTAACAAGGTAGGCACAGCAAAGGGAAGATAATAAGGGCAGTAGAGTAGGTGATGTAGGCACAGCCAGGCAGGAAGGGGACAGGAACAAGCAGCCATGTGAGAAAGCAAAGGTAGATGGAAACAGCAGGCAGGAAATTGAAAGGGAGAATAATATAGTCAGAGAGGGGAAAATCAGGGTAGGTAGGGACCCAGAAGTGGTATTTCTAGGAAACTCAATAGTGAAGATGGTGGACTAGGGGAAGAGTGTATAAGGCAGCATTTGGTGGAGCCAAGACAAAAGACCTGAGTAAGGAAGTAAGTAGTACATGGGGGAGTGAAACTGTAAGGGTGGTCACTTTGTATGTTGGTGGCAACAACATTGCACATAGAGATTAAGGTGTTGAGGTAGGGCAGGATCTAAAGGAGCTTTTAAGACAGGTGAAAATCAAGTTTCTCAAGGATAGTGTAGTGGTCAGTGGGGTTTTGTGTCGAAGGGGTGTTGATTATCTAAAGGCAATGGTTGATAGCGAGCTGTACGAGGATGTTTGCCGGGAGAGTGGGGCTACTTTTGTGGACAGCAGGCTGTGGGTAGGCAGGGGAAGCATTGGTAGGGTCCAGGTGCACCTTACAGATTACGGTAGAAGAGTCCTGGGTGATGTGCTTGGTAAAGAGACAGATGGCTGCCTGGAGCAGAGTAGGGTGAAGAGTAGTCAGCAGTAGCAACCACAGGTCAGAAAGGGTGTAAAGGGGATGTTAGTCGAATCAGCCTTGAAAGTTATAGTAGTCAACTGTAGAAGTCTTTACAACAAGCTGGACAGTCTGTGGAGTAAGGTTGAGGGTTATGAGCAGATGTTGTGGTTGCTGTGGAAACCTGGTTGAGTGATGAAGTGCTGGACAACGAAATCCCGCAGGATGGGTTAACAATATTTAGAAGGTACAGGGGCAGGAGAGGGGGAGGAATTATGGTTTGTTTGAAGAAAGGTTTGCTAGGGTATGTAGGATCTATCAGTGAGGATGCGGATGTGATGTAAATTAATATAAGTGGGAGGAGTAGGGATATAAAACTGTTGGCAGTGTACAGGCCTCCAGGTCAGGGATGGCAGGAAATTGAGGTGATCAAGGAGAGGTTTGACAGACTTAGGGACAGGCATTGTGTTATGGTAGCAGGAGATATGAACATGCTTGGTGTGCAGTGGGTTAAATGGGCAGACGAGATGGGACAAGTATTTCAGAGGATGGCAGCTGTACTGGTAAACAGGGGGCTTGTGCAGGCAGGGGTAACACCTACGAGGTGGGCTGGAGAGAATTCGGGGCAGTGCTGGACGAGGTGTTGTTCAGGCCTGGGGATGTTATAAAGGATGCTGTAGTTTTGGAAGGAATCTCTGATCATGACATCCCTGTGGTAGAGATTGGAATTGAGAAACCGAAAGTAGTAGATCCCAGGTGCAAGGTGATATAGCAATTCAGATGGGGGGATGGCAAAGGGGCAGCAAATCATCTTAAGGGGAGATTTGAGGAATGGTCTAAGGATGAAAGTGTAGAAATCTTTTGGGAAAACTTTAAAAGAACTGTGGAAACAACACTAAAGGAATTTGTTCCTCAATAAAGGATGAGGTCATGTGGGGACCCTCCATATCACGGTAAGGAGATAGAAATAATGAGAAGAAAGTGTAGAAAATTCCATGCAGACTGGAAAAATAAAGGGGTAATGAGGGCTAGGAACCAATTAAAGGAGATCGGGAGAGTGCTAAAAAAAGAAATTAAATGAGCAAAAAACGAGTACTAGGGAAACATAATGGCTCTAAGGAAAGATAAGAGCTGGAAACAATTCTTTGGGTATGTTAGGAAGATGAGAGGAAGGGATGGAGGGATTCCGCAGTTGAAAGATAGGGAGGGTCTGGTCGCATCAACAGACAAGGCGAAGGCTGATATGCTACAAAGGCAATACCTGGGTGTCTTTGAGCCCAATGACAAATTTATAATTTAAGTGAAGGATATAGCTAGGATCATCAGAGCGTTGGTAAGTAGCAAGGTGGTCGGACTAGACGGTATTGGAAGTGGGGCATTAAAGTTTGCTGTAAAAGAGTTGAGTAAATATCTCAAAGTGCTGTTTGACAGGTCACTGGAACAAGGCAAGCTCCTATTTGAATGGAAGGAGGCACTGGTGGTACCAATACACAAGCAGGGGGAGGATAGGTCGCACCACAGCAGTTACAGGCTGGTGAGTCTTACATCGAATACCGGGAAGGTGATGGAATGATTGATAGCACAGTATGTAGTTAAGGTGATGAATGAAAAGAACTGGCTGAGGGAATACCAACATGGTTTCAGGGAAGGATAATCATGTGAGACTCAGTTGGCCGGTCTGTTGGAGGACCTGATGAAAGCTGTTGATAAAAGGAAAGCAAGTGGATGCCTGTTTTGTTGACTTTGAAAAGGCCTGTGACAAGGTGCCTCATGGGAAACTTATGCAAAAGGCAAATGATCTATTAGAAGACAAGAGGTTGGTAGGGTGGATAGGAGATTTCCTCAAAGGAAAGGTTCAGAGAGTGAAAGTCCGGTATTGTTTACCATAATGGTCAATGATAGAGGTTTGGAGGTTACAAGCAGAATACGATTATTCACTGATGATTGTGTGCTCTATTCAGTGGTGGGGCATGATAACAAGTTACAGGAAGATATTGAGTGGATAAGGCTGTGGACACTTGAAAACAAAATGAAGATAAATGTTAGAAAAACTAAACTCGTGTGGTTTACAAGGAAAAGGCTAAATAGCAGGAAAGTCTATAGTTGGGCAGGGCAGGAAATAGGCGAGGCATCCGAGTATAAGTACCTAGGAGTCGTTCTACATTAAAATCTTGGATGGAAAAGCTAAGTTCAGAAAGTGGTCGCAAAGAGTAAGAAAGTGCTAGGAATGATGAGTAGGACATTAAGGGGAACAAGCTCGGAGGTGAAGGAGAAGGCCTACAACACCATGGTCCGACCTGTTCTCGAGTATGCTGCAGCTGAGTGGGACCCCCATTGTTATGACCCATGCACCTCACACCGCCCGCCTTCATCAACACCCAGCATCCATGATGGTCGAGGACGACCTTTACTGCCAACTGGGGGGATACTGTTATGACCCATGCAATACCCCCTGGGTCTAGCACAAGTAGGATGGCTGAGCTAGCCGTGCCGCTGTGGGCACAGAGAGTGACATCAGGGCGTCGCCTAATATATGTGAGGCCAACCGAGCAGAGAGAGGAGTCCGGTAAACGACGCCACCTGAAGACGACAGTCCTCTGAGCCGAGGGGGCCAAGCTGCGAGGGGCGTGGTCATCGACGACGACACAAGCGGCAATGTGTTAAAGGGGCCAGAGTGGGCACCGATTCTCATTGGTTCCGAAATCGTGCTCCGAGATTAACAAGTTAATTCAGTGGTAAGTGAATACACCTCTTCTTCGGGATTTCCTTTAAATCCTTCCTGTAGCTATCGTTGTAGGAATCGATAGTCATTGATATTGAAATAAATTATTAATTGCTTGAAGTAACCTAATTGCCTCTGGATACATTGCGAAAGATATAAATGAATAGTTGATTGTCATTGAATTCCTGCATGCTCTTGATTGAGTTTCCCCCCTTATCTTGAGCATTAAGTTCCACTAAAAAATGAAAACATTACACTGGTGGAGGCGCCGGTTCGAATCCGGTCCTATAGGCAGGAACATCACTGCATCCAATCTCCCAATGCAAAAAATTACTGCTAAAATATAACCACACAGGTAAAATTTCCAACCACCCCCTAAAATATTTTGATTTCCCCACCCACCCACCTTTACTTGAGGATTCTTTTGCATGGTGCATGGTGTGAATAACAGTAGTTGTGTGCTGTAGTGTAGTTGGCAGTGTGTTGGGTTAGTCATACAGTTGAGATGCAATTCGTAACTCAAGCGTACCACAGTAAGTCATGGTCAATAACTCGCACTGTAAGCAGTGCGAACATGAGCAGCGAAAAAGAAATACGTTTCGTCGCCTCAGCGAAGAAACTGTTTAAGGCAGCAACATTAGACCTATCTGACGTAGAGCATGAACTTTCAAATAGGCCTGCAGATCCCACTCATAATTTCAATAGTCTTGTAAATAGGTTAATAGATTATTGGAAGAGAATCCCAATTTACTAAGTGAATAAAATAGTACCAGTACAAGATTAACTGGAGGTTAGTTGCAAAGATAGTAAAGAAAGGTTTGCTTCTGGATCAAGAAGAAGTAACTTACAATGATGACATAGGTGAACTGTCAGCTTTGAAAATACCTCACAAACACAAATAGTAAACTGTGAATTTGAGAATAGATCTTATGTAAACACAAATTTTACATTAAAAACAGACGTGAATTCCAGTATGGCAGTTAACGAACCTGTTAGAGTAGTAGTTCAACAAGCAGAAAAAATTCCGGTATTTTCTGTTGGGGCAGATGAAGACATTGAGGAATTTTTAGATAATTATACAGCAGCTTCAGAAACTAGCAACTGGAATGAAATAGAGCACTGAAGAAGACTACGGTTCTACCTTAAAGACTCTGCAAAATGCTGTTCAGAAAATTTAATACAGGAAAGACAGGAAAATGTGGTGACATGGGCAGAAGTCGTAGATAGGCAGAGGAAAACTTTCACACCTATGGATAGGTTAGAAAAATTCAAAGAATTGTTGTACACGAAAAGACAGAAAGTTGGCGAGAGTTGTAAGTCGCATTTAGAAGACATGCTGTATTACAAACAGAAGTACAGCCCAAGCATGAGGGAGTCAGAGTTTTTAAAGATGGTATGGAAGTCTTTGTTACCACCTATCATTGATAAGATCATTGGCTTAGATAATGATACACTGGAACATCTTAGAAAATCTAAACAGGGTAGAGTTAGGTATAAGATGTTATAATCAGTGTGTTCAGGAAGGTCAAGTTAACCACGAACACAGTAAATTAGAAAAAGAGATTGACAAGATAAAAGAGGAATTAGGTAAAATTACTGGAAAAGCAGGCCAGAGTAGATGATGGTAACTATGTTCAGGGTAATAACTTTCAAGGCGACAGTTATAGGCCGAATTGGAGAGATAGTGACAGAAATTACAACATTCAGTACAGAAGTAGAGGAGGCCACAACCAGTACAGACAGGGCAGATATCACTATGCAAGTGAGAGGTCAAAAAGTTTTCACAGATATAGCATCACAGTCTGTAGTTATAATTCAGGATGACACAAAACCAAGTACGTATAATATTAAGTCTGAAAATTCTGAAGGGCAGAGACAAAGTAAATAAGAAAAAAATTAATGGGACAGGCCGGACAGATTCAGTAGGAAAGGTAGTGAAAGATACGAAAACAACAGGTAGCTACAGCAGTGTCAAAAATCTAGGTGACGAAGGGGTAGAATGTGTCGCCCCTGTAGAATATAAAACCTACACATACTGAGGAAGTGACAATGAGTTTAGCGGGAGTGAAAATGATTCTGAGGTATAATATAGTGAACAGTATGATTTCAGTACTTTAGACTCAGACAACTGTGACTATAGCAGTTCAGAGCAGGAAAATGCCTGTTGTGTTTCTGACCAAGAATCTGAGTATAGCGAAACTGAACCGGAACCTGAATACAGTGTTTCACATCGAGAAACATATTACAGCAGTTCTGAAGTTGAATCGGAATACTGTAGTAGTTCAGACCGCGAGCCCGATTATAGAGATTCTGAAAACAAAATTAATTACAGACACACACATCAGTCAGAGTACTACACTAACTCAGAACAGGAAGAAGAAGGTATAAAAGCTAAAACATCTTACGCAAATATAACACGTAAGAACGCTAGGCCAGATAGCAGCTGTGTTTCCACATCAGAGAGTGTAGGGTATAGTAAAAGTAATAACATTGACAAAGGCGAACGCAGAATAAGGTCGCAAGTTTTCTTTGCAAAACCAATTTCAGCTAACAGCATTGCAGACAAATTGCGAAACCTAGGCCACATAAAATCAAAACCAACGTGGATAGCAGATAAAGTAGGTTGTGAGGTTAGGAAAACCGCACAGTCGCAAAAACACACGACTGTAACAAGGAACCAGATTGCAATTGATAAATATGTTGAAATCGACACACTGCAGGGCAAGAATAAACAGAAAATCGGCCCGAAAAGTGAAGCTCAGCAAACATGTGCGTTACGCTTTTACAACGGACATCACAGCCAGGAATGTCAATTGTTTCCAAATCAACAATTTGAATTTAGCACAGACATTTCGTCCTGGTTCAAGAAATTCAAACAAACATTCGGCCTTGAACCGAGCAAACTATTTATAAACAGTGAGGCCACAGTCCATTGTGGGTGCGGCAGACAACACGATTGGCGCAAGAGTGACGAGAACATGCCTTCGAAAGGAGGACATTAGCAAAACAACGGTGGTGGCCATGATATGTGTGCTGACACAAACAGAGTAGGCGCAGGGGCGTCATTTCAGGTTTTTCAAGAGGGGGGGGGGGCAAGATTTTGTTTTCTGATGACAGTGACCTTGTTGCATCTTTTTTATTAATTAAGCATGTATAAATTAGATACTTTAATAATAAAACTTCAGTTTTATATCCTTAAGTTAGCATTATTTACATTTAAAAATGCAAAAAATATATTTATACACAAAAATTCCAAATTCAGGCCCCCCCCTGTAGGCCCAAATGACGCCCCTGAGTAGGTGTGTGAAGTTTTAAGTCAGCAAACACACGTTGACGGCGGCGACCGAGAAATCTTCGATGCCAAGGGTGCGTGTAAACATAAAAGAAAAACAATACCTCGCACTTATAGACACGGGATTGAGCAGGAGTTGTGTTGCAATGGCAGCTGTTACAACACAAACATTAGTACCAATTCAGGAGCAATTTAAACTAGTAGGGGCAACAGAAGAAATACAAGGTCCTAAATACAAAGCTGAGACGAAGTTAGGTATATTAGGCAATACATGTCCGCAAGAATTTCTTGTTATAGATAATCTCAAAGTAAACATTATTGGATGCGACTTCATGAGGAAATATTCTGTCATTCCTTTCCTAAATCACTAAATGATGTTCATCAACAGCAAAGATAACACAAAAATTTTGCAAGTCCTTTTCATGGATAGTAGTATACTACAAGAAGATGCAGGAACTATAGAATATTGTATAAATAGAATTGATAGTATGGAAACAGACGAAGTAATTAAAGTAGAGGAACAGTTCAACAAAAATTTATGTATTAAACAGATGAGAGAAATATTGAACTTAGCCAAAGAATATAAAGATAAGTTCACAGATAAAATTACCGATTTGACTGAAGGAAGGAATTTTCAAATACAATTAGAGACTTTATCAGAGAAACCAATTCATACAAGGCCTTACAGAATAAGCACGAATATTAGGGAACAGTAAGCTAAACAAATTGATGAAATCAAACAAGCAGGCATAAAAGAGCCATCGCAGTCGCCATACTCTGCACCTAACTTATTTGTCAAAAAGAAAAGCAGTGGTATGCGCACGATAGTGGACTTCAGACTTTTTAACAATAAGTTAAGAAAAGTTAGGTACCCTCTGCCTAGAATGGATGACATATTAAATGCACTTTAAAACTCGAAATATATAACTTCATTAGATTTGTTTTCAGGGTTTTACTCAATACCAGTCAGAGTACAAGACAGGCACAAACTAGCATTTACAGTAGATGGAATTGTCTTATATCAATACAGGAGAATGCCAATGGGGCTTTGCACATCCCCGCAGTATTTTCAAGAATTTGTTGACACACTGCTAGGGCCATATCGCTGGAACATGGCACTAGTATACATTGATGACCTATTTATATTAGGCGACACATTCGAAAACCACATAGAGAACACTAGAAAAATTTTCAAAAAACTAAGACAGTTTAATGTCAAAGTAAATAGAAAAAAGTGTTTGTTTGCCCAAACTAAAATAAAAATATTAGGACATTATATTACACCAAAGGGCATTAAAACAGACCCAGAAAAACTTGAGGCAATCAAACAAATGGCACATCCCGCCAATGTGAAACAATTAAGATCTTTTCTAGGAATGACATCTTATCTGCGAAAATATATTCCAAATTATGCTAGCAAAGCAGAAGCATTGATAAACTTAACTAAAGCTAGCATTGAGTATAAATGGGACACAGAGCATCAAACATTTTTTTAGAATTGGAATTAGCCTTAGAAACTGCTCCAATTTTGAAAAAAAATTTGAGAATGATAGGACTATAATATTAGCATGTGATGCATCGCAAACAGCCATAGGGGCAGTATTACTGCAAGAGGACGCTGAGAAAAAAAGGCACATAATAGCATTCACATCCAAAAAGTTATCAGCAAATGAAACTAGGTGATCAACAACGAAACGAGAACTTGGTGCAATAAAGTATTTTTGCACATATTTCAGGCAGTACTTGTTAGGAAATAAATTTATTATAGAGACTGACCAAGCCAGTTTAAGATAACTTAAAAGCATGGCAGAAAATAATTTACGTATTCAAAAAATGGCCATAGCATTGATAGAATATGACTTCGGAGCTAGGATAGTCAAAGGCAAGTCGAATATATTACCAGATGCACTTAGTCGAGTACCAATTACTGGCAAAACAAAGGTCGTACATATTGTAGTAAACGGGAAAACTTATAAAATTAAAGAAAATTCACAGGGCATTAGCAGATGGTATTTTTCAAAATACTGACAAAGCAGATGAAATTAGAGAAAATGTGTACAAATACGTAAACTCTAACTGGGGGGAACTTAAAGACTATTGTAAAAACAAAGATGGTAAAATGGAAAGCCAACCAACCAAACAAACCAAAAGCTCTTGTACACATTAAAGAAAGTAAAAATATTCCAATACATGGAACAGCAAAAACCGTAGTCGAAATTTTTCAAATTTCTATTGAAATAATTCGGGTAGGCACCTGAGAAAAAGTTAAATATAGCTGTATAGATCCTGTAATAAAAGTAAAGTTAATTGAAGAGTACATAGGTAATAAGATATGGTATACGACTGTTTTCAATCACGAACAAGAGTATGTTAACAGAACAAGAAACTATAGTATGCAATTTAAGCCAGGAGGATGCTGTGGTAAAATCACCTTTTTAAGGCGAATATTCTAAAGAATCTCATGTCAACAACCTTAAGATAGCACTTACAACACCAGAACTAGCACAACCTAAATACAAAAGATTAGCTAGGATATATGCCATAACACAAAATGGTGAGATATACTACAAAGTACACACACCATTGGACGAAAAGAAGCTTACATTAGTTCCTAAATATTACCAGAAGGAAATAATAGCTGCACATCATGATGTGTTGTTAGATGGTAGCCACTTTGGAGCTCTAAAAACACTAGCAAAGATTAGACAAGTGTATCACCGGGAAACAATGGGAAAAGACATAAGGGAGTATATTAAGAACTGCACGAAATGTCAGAAAATAAAATGCAGCAATCAAAAACCAATTAGTAAAATGACCCCTATAAAACCCTAAGCTATTTTATGTACATGGAGTCTGGACGCCAAAGGTCCGCTGCAAAAGACAAATGACAATAATAGATATATACTTGTTATGACGGAATTTGCGTCGTGTTTGTAGTAGGCAAAGCAGTGAAAGCAATCGTTGCCTGTACATGCACAGAGTTCATTAGGAGGTAATATTAAGGTACAGGTGCATGGACCAAATTCTAACAGACAGAGGCACATATTTCAATAATGAACTAGTATCAGAATTACTAAATATGTTAAATATTAAAAAGTTAAAATCCACGGAATACAACCTATCCTCTAATTAATTAAAAGAGTAAGTAAATGAAACCTAAGGCACGCAATTAACAGCATGTGCTCATGAGGACCCTATATACTGGGATCAGTATTTAGACTTTGTAGTGTTCAACCACAATACAACAGTTAACACAACAACAAAGTTCACACCATTTTATTTACTGCATGGAGTAGAGGCTATGCAACCATCCCATGCCATACTAGGTGAATATTCTGATAGGTATAATGAAAGGCAAAAGAAACTTGAGGAAAATTGGGATAAGGCCAAATTAAATTTAATACAAAGGCAAAAAGTCCAAAAGGCAAACTTTGACAAAGGTTACAGAGATAATAACCTTCAGGTAGGTCAATGGGTGTGGTTGAAAAATAACAACAGGCATGAGGCCCTTGCCTTCAAGTATTCCGTTCCTTATCAAATCACTAAAATAATAGGTCCTTCTACGATAGAAATTAAGAAAGGAAACAGGGGAGGCAAGGAATACTATGATTCTGTCAGTACAAGACATATAAAACTTGCTAATATTAGATAAAACATATGTTCTGATGTTACAGGTGTACAAAGAAAGGCAGAAATGGCAGTAACTACAAGAATTGCCATTTTCAACTTTCTGTGCGTGGTAACGCACATGAACGCTGAACTATAGTACAGAACTTTCTCAGGGCTTTATTGGAGGGAGATCAAACCTAGTGTAATCAATGATTAAACTTTCCCGCTAACATACTATATTCCAATTAGTAAACCACAGAAATCACAAGTGATCGACATCTGGCAACACAAAGCTTGTGCAGTAAATTCTACAGCGGTTTGCAACTATGCAATTACAATTGGAAAATACTTTGAATCGGTGCAAGAAATGTTGGTGTCTCAATACTTAAATGAAGTAGATATCCCGGTGAGACAAAAGAGAGGTATTCAACTGCTACTGCTAGAGGACATTACAACATGTTGTTGTAATGTTCTAACAGAAAAACACCTAGACCAGTTGATAGGTAACGTAAAATATTTGGCTTCAAAATGCAATATGCTACAAACATGGTGTAACGTCAGCCAATGTATGAAACGCTACCATTTCCAATTTTATAAATACAACAAGCCAGACAGAAGGACGTATAAATAAATTAACTAACTCCATAAATAAAATTACAAAGACAATCAATTCTCAAAATAAAACTGCAAATTTTGTTGAACCGGCTATGATATTGGAACAGCTAACTGCAACAATTTTGTTAGAATTCATAAACGTCGTTATGCGTGTACAGGAAATTTTGACATATGTGTCTCACTGTAAAACAAACCACCTACCATTGTTGCATGTAATTGGTAGAGAAAGATTGCGTAGTGACTTATTAAGTATTGAGAATTAAGTAAAACAGTTCGACCTTGAACTAAGTATTTCAACTGCAAACGTAGCTAAATATTATTCAATCCCTATCACACAGTGCACGTTTTCAGAAAACCAAATGCTAGTTAAAGTGCAGATTCCGGTCAAAAACAGTAAAAGGGCATGGAAGTTGTATAACAATATACCAACTCTGTATAAATATAAAGTGCAAACTTGCTATTAAAAATATAAGTAAAAGCCATTGCAGTTGACCACAACTCAAGCGAAATTAGAGAAATAAATATGGTAGATAACTGTATTGACATATATAAGATTCCTAAAGAGGCAAGTTTAAATGTGCAGTATAAATGTGTAAAGGTTGCAATTTTACTCAATAATTTCCATGATTTAATTGAGAAATACAAATACTACTGCACCAATGACAGCGAACTATATGTTACAAAGGTATTTCCACATCAATACGTGATAGCAAATGATCACGAAACTCTTCAAGTTAGGTGTGTTAACGAAACTCTAAGCACAAGTATTTCGCCATCAGAACCGACAAGAAATGTTGAATTTCGCTCTTTTAGTGTATAATTTTAAATGTATAACTTATGTCATTTATTCATTTGATTGTACATTGTAAATATGACTTGTCCGATATCTTTGTGCAAAAATGTACATAAAAAAAAAATCCAAGGATGCAATAAACTAAATCTAAATCTAAATCTAAGAAGTTGGCAGCAATGAACTGCAACTTCCCTGCGGGTGCAGTCTGTCAAACAAAGTAGCAACTTTAATAGAGGCAACGCACTAGTGATATCAAATCACCACGGGCCGGCCTTACCATTCTCTGAGCTAACCTCCAGGTAGCTACCTTGAAGTTAAACTTATCTGGCACTTTACCTAGGGCCGGTCTTACCACCTCTGGGTAACATCTAGGTAAATTTTATCTCCTAGGTAGACGACAAACTGCGTCTTACGAACTCTAGGTAGGCCTAACTAAGGGATAAATTTCTGGCTATTTTATCGGGAGGTTGAAGCTCTGGATAAGGCGTACACTGCAGTTAAGTATGGCGACGAAAATATCATATGTTAATTTTTTAACCTTGTTTGTGCTGTTTTGAAATTAGTTTCTTG
>PNEQ01111268.1:0-21536 GCA_003012365.1 Medauroidea extradentata
TGAATTCTTCCGTTATACCTAGTTTTTTGTGAAAAATTTGGGCTTGCTGCGATAAAATTACGCCACTTATTGGCACACCCTCAGCTCTTTTCTGTTGGAACCATTCAAACAAACAAGTGTCCAATCTGCTAAAGGTGGATTCTTTCATAGTCTTACGTTTGTTTAATCCACTAGAACTGTCAGCTTGTGAAGCAAACTCGAGGATTTTTTCACGGTTTTTTATTAGATCGCGCACTGTTGTGTTACTGACTTCAAACTCATTTGCAAGTTTTGAAATTGTCTCGCCACTTTGAAATCTTTCTATGATTTTAATTTTAGTCTCTATCGTCAGTACCACTCTCTTTCGTTTCTGTTCATTTGCTGACATAATGAATTGTTATCCTCAATACTGTTTTAAAAAAATAAACTGTACAGAAAATCGCGTCAAAAAGAATATGTATCCCGCAATACACGAGCTACGTAGAACAAAGCAAGAAGTCGACTAGCTGTCGCTGCCCTGCCTGCCGCGTGACTAATCGTGCCGGCACGCCGGAGAGTCCAGTCTGTTCACACGAACATGGAACCGCGCGCGAGAGTATAGTCTTTTTACATAACATGGAGTACAACAAAACATTCTTTTACTAAGAAAAATAATGTTTAACGTACATGGGACGACAATAGACATATTTTTTTCCATTCAAAAGACTCTGCCAATTTTTTTTAACATCCAGTTAACAGTTTTTAAAAATTTTTTTAAATCTCTTGTCATAACTAAAAAATATTGACTTGAAAATAAATCGCGGTTAATCCACAAATCGGATGATCGGGTCGCGGATAAACGAGGTTCTACTGTATTTGTGTTCCCCTGACTGTTGTTTGTTTATGGGGGTAAATTTCAAGGCCTTCGGGCTGTTTTTGCCCTCTGTAAATTTGTTGTAAATAAATAAATAAATATTGAACCATACAGTTCACTTAACTACAGGTTTTACCCCTTATGAAATATTAACCGGTGAGAGGTCTGAGACTGTCGCTACCAGATTTTTACCTAAACTGATTAAGAATTTGCCCACTGTAGAAAGTGAAAGAAGAGTGTTAATAGAAGATATCATGGCCCTAGTTAAAAGAAGATTGTATAGTTTGGCAGAAACAAGAAAGAAGCAGCAGAAAATTTCAAAATTAAATAGATTTAAGGTGGGCGACAAAGTACTTAAACGCACAAGTTTCGTTAGCTCACACTGGGAACATTTCACCAAGAAGCTGTGTCTGTTGTTCGATGGTCCCCATACTATTACTGCCATTATAAAAGAAAACTGTTATGAATTGTCCGATGAAGAAGGGAAGATTGTGGGAAGATTTAACAACATGCAACTTAAGCCTTATTACCGTCCTCGACAACTGCAGTAGGTTAAGGAGTATTACGAGAGATAAGACCAAAACACTGAGTTCTGTTGGATCAGATGTTAAAGTTACAATAGCGTGAAATCACAGAATTTGCTTTATTTTATTATTGTGCGACGTATGTGTTTGTTGTAGTGCCATGTTATGCACTTGTCTTGAGCTGGATGCCAGACATTATTGTATTGATATTAAGAATAAGGGTATTTATGTATAATTGATTTTATGAATAATTTTGTAGCATATGTCGTTGTTGCACTCATGGAGCAAAGTGAATTATCTTACGCTTAACTGTCTGAATATATTGGATCTACCAGAGAGAAGTATAATTGATTGGTCAATATTAACAACACCTCTCTTGTAATTGTATTGTTGAGATATCGGTACGGCTACACAACTTGAAAGTTGCTTATTTTAAGTGACTGGACAAGCTAAAGTTACGCTGCAAGTTATAAAGAAAATAGGATGAGAAAATAAAGTAAACTAGGTAATGACCTATAACAACTGCCATTGAACCACTTACTGAAGCTGTCTAATCCCAGTGACAAACAACAACACTTAGGCACACATATATTGTTGCAAAACACCACCTACCTTATAGTGTGACTCACCTAGAGTAATTACTCCTCAAAGAGGAAGGAGCAAGGATTGTTGGAAATTTTCATAATTGTATAAAACTTTTCTTTAATTGATTACCTTGGCCACAGATTTCTCCTTCGAAGTCTTCTTGCACTCGCACGAATCACTGTATTGATGTATTACTGTGTTATTTTAATATTGTTATTGGTTTGTATAAGTGTCGTTGTTAATATGTTATTTCGTTATGTCTTGAAATCATCTCAAAGTATGAGTATTTTATTTTTATTTAATGCTGTGTACTGGTCACGAATTGTGTTTATTGTTGAGTATTCACAGTTATTAATTGACAGCATTTAGAATAGGACATCGTTGGATCATCATATTTTGACGAGTTGTTTAGGACAATGGGGCGACCAAAACGCTCTCCCTATTATTCTATAGATGTCGTTAGTCTAGGTTTTTGTGTTGTATACATGTTGAAAATTAATTGACAACCATCTAGCCTTGATGTAAACATGAATAAACGAATTGTTAATATACATACCTATATATGGTATACAAACGGAGTATTAGCACATCCACAATAAAGTTATGATTATTAAAACATTAAAGTATGGTAACGAGAATGAATACGAGACGATATGAGCTCCGCCACAACCCTAGGATTTTTTCGTGGTGAAACGTAAGTATACAAAATCAAGTGCAACTATTGTTAAAAACTAGAAGTTTTAAAGGTAGAACAATTACCGCACTGAAATATTTAACTATATATATTTGGCGTTATTAACTAGAAACGTTGATAGTAAAGAAACTTTAAAGTGCTAACATATTAGTGTGGACATGTACCAACGAGTGTATATAAACAGTAATATAACAGACTTACGTTACAAGAGTGCCGCGGGAACTACAAGGATAACGGACGTTGAAAATCGAAAGGCGTGTGTATCCTGCCAACAGCGATTAACTTCCCGTCGTCGTGATCACAAGGTTAAGTAACATTATCGAGTTGTTGAACACTGTACATAAAAGCGAACAAGGGCGCGAACTGCCTTTACTACTGTGTGTGTGTGTGCATTGCCACTCATGTGTTCTACAGTACGAACGAGATTAGCAACACTAACACTAGTGCATCATGGGAGCAGTTACCACGTGACGTCGCCGCATCAGTGTGACCAACGACTGAGAATGACGTTTGCCATTTTCTTTCAATGATTTGTGTTTCTATGTTTTTTTTTTCAGGGATTGAAGATTGACTGTAAGTATCAATAATGATAGTATTTCATCAAGAATTAATTTAATTTATTTTATGATTGTAAAATAACATTTTTATTATTTCACATCAAGATATTATTTTGGACTTTAATCAGCAAGTTGGTACACAGAATGTTGTTGTTTTGAATCTAATAATTTGAACACGTGTATTTGTTTATGTTATTGTAATTTGTGAATTTTAACTGGGTATGCTGACAATTTCATCTTAGCTAGAGTAAGTATGTAATTTTCCGCAGGAGGGGCATTTCTATAGCATTTGGCTATAGAAGAATTTAATATGTTGTTCTGTAATTTCTTTGATTTTTTTTTTCTTTTATTTTGATTGTAATTAACTTGTAATTGGCATGTTAAATAATTGTTATTTGTAGGTTATAAATTCGTTTTGGTTAGTTAATGAATGCCCCAGATAGATAGCTTTGTTTCTCTGTGGAGGTTAGTACACACCCAGTAGTATTATTTTTTTTGTTTATTTATTTTTGTAGACTCTTGTAATTAATTTTCTTTAATTTTTGGGTTTAGTTCTGTTTTCGTGTTTAGTTTCGAGTTACGTTTAGTTCGTTACCGCGATTTTGGAAGATTTGTTCTTATTTGTTTTTACCGTCACCGCGATAATCTCTGACCCAAATAGCTTTTTCGGCTCGCGCGCGATGCTTTGAATGCGGCAATAATCGCGAGTGCGTGGGTGGAGATTAGGGCTTTTATCTATGACTGGGACATTGACATGGAATGGCGATAAAAATTCCTCTCGTCGGCTAATCGGGAGATAGCCGAGGCCATCCTAACTGTTTTGAATAGTTTTTAAAATGCCCAGCCCAGTAGTAAGTCAGGGAAGCCAGGGTATTGAAGAAGAGACCCTGCGGCTTCAATTTTTATATTAATTTTGAGTGATAAAGATAGCGTCGGTACCGCCAAGGGACGCCTTCTGTTAATAAAAGGTCATGAGTAACAGAAATAATGACTTTAGCAGCAAGTACCTTAATTCTCCTGTGTTAGTTAATCCTGCATGAACATAATAAATTTTGATTAATATTTTTGGACACTATTGTTTGAAATTTAGCAATGGAATCAGCGATCGTTTCTGACGTATATTTTTGCTGTAGTTTCGGAATCTAATCTCAGAAGTCCTGGGAGAAAGATATTTTTGTGTTCTACTGAATATTACTGAGTTACCTAGCCGGAGCAATGTAATTAATTTATGTACTAGCCTAGTTGTGTAGGATATTGGTGACATCAGATCTAGTTTTTTTTTTTTTAAAGCATTCCTACTGCTTACTTAAACATGTATTGCAAACATTAAATTATTTTATTGCCATGGGCCAATGAGATTACTTTAGGATAATTTGGATGTGCTAATAGCTTCATTTTCTGGTCTCATTATGTCAGCATATTCCACATTTATTCTCTTACCAGTCTTCCTAAATAAAATAATTAGTAAACACAGTCATCATTCAATGTCTAGTAGGCCTATACAGAACTGTACTAGTAATATATATTTATATTCTACACACTAACCTATAGTACATAGGGTGGTTGTATATCATCCGTCAAGAAGAAAAAAAAAATTAATATTCATTGAAAATGTCTGCCGCAAGAGTGATTTTGAGTTGAGCGTGCGCGGCCGAGCAGAGCCGTCCGAGCAAGCGACGCTGTGTTGCGTAACAAACGTGCACTTAGATCCTCATCCGGGCGACTGGCGAGTGAACGAGCATCTAGATACACAGTCCACACAGCGTCGCAGCGGACAGCACTGGTACTATTTCACAGATAGTGCTCCGCATCTCCATCAGAATGCGCTACTGTGCAGCGTGCTTTACCACCTAATTCTTTTGCCGATAGAATGCAGTGTTGACAGGTGTCATTATTTTGTGACACGCTGCTTGATAAAACCAGCGTATCTATAAAATGAAATACTTCATTATATTATTTATGCAGACTTTTTAGAACAAATTCATTAACTTAAATAATATGTTTCGCTGATTCTAAAAAACGCTCGAGTGCAAAATATTTTTAGACAGGCAGCAACCAGTTTGTTTCACGAGCGTGGCGGCCTGTAAGTTACAATGGCCGCCGCTGCACGTATTTTTTAATTTACAGTTATCTCGCTAACTTTTACTTCAGTTTTCATGGCTTTTTTTAAAATGGAAATTTCCCAAAATTTTTTGGTGACGCAGGAAAAAGACGGAAAGAAAGACGACTTGGCTGTATTTATCATCACTTCTCATGTGTTGATGCGCGCGAGTGGGCGGCCTAGCTCACCAGGCGTGTTTCGCTGGCATTTTTAAAATTTTTTTGTTGATTTTTTTTTTTTTTACTGTTGCTGCTTACCTATTGATGGTAACTGCGGTATGTTGTTGTGGGCTATCATACTTTCTAACAATTACTTCCATTTCCGACAAAAAATGCCCGAGGTTTTAACTTTTTTTGGTGGGTAGGCGCGAGAGGGGGGGGGGGGGGGTAAAAATTTAAAGTTGGATTTAACGAATTATCAATTTAGAGTAAACATTTTCGGGTCCCGTGGCATTTAGTTAAATTGGGGTTCTACTGTATTTCCAGTGATGCCAACATCTACGGATTCTCCATAGTTTCTACGGACAATAGGTGTAAAGTACGAGGCTCTGGACGGTGTGCATCATACTTTGGACGCTCGGCAAAATAGCTATTTCTCCTTTTTGCATTCAGTAAATTTTGCGTTGGTAGACAAGAAGGCTTATTCTGAGAGTCATGTTCCTTATTTTATGCATTTGTAAATTATTTTTGTGCTCATTGGTTGATGAAGAATGTACCCTACAGACCGGGCGCCAGGCGGAGACATTTATTGCGTTCTTTGTTTTGTGGCTTGTCCGGCCCGCGCGTGGGTGTGTATATTAGGATACTACGTGCGTTTTGTTTGGACTTCCTATAGCGTAGCCATTAAAACGATAGTAGACGTACCCGTTCTGCTGTACTGGTAGCAGTAGTTTTCAGGCTGTTCTGTTACGTATGAAAGCCAGCGAGGTGTCAGAACATAGTATCTTTTGTAAAGTGTGTAATGGTCATTTGTTAGTCAACCATGGTTGTGGTTGCTGGCGACACATCGCTTCCAAGAAACGCAGCAAACTCGGGGAAGGTTAAGGCCAGAACATAATTGTTAACTTAGTTTTTATCAAGGCAGAGGATTTGCATAGCTTTATGAATGCTGAAATGTTGTTTACTACTTTTACAGTAAAACATAATTTAACGCTATATACAGCAAACCACACTGGACATTTGCTATTATATTTGGAGCATTCTGCTGTTAATAATTTGAAACTGCTAGCTTGGGGTAAGGAGTAAATGTAAATTAATTTGTAGGCCTACTGCTGAAGTGAGACTAGTGTGTAAATAAGTTCCAAAATGTGTGTATAGACCTTCCGGAAATGTTTATACAATGTCCAAAAAATGTGTTTAGTGCATAACTTTAAGAAATTTGAGGCGAGCTAAGCATATTTTATTTTTTACAATTCGTCCATAAATGTATTTTAAATAGTGCAGGTAAAGTAAAATATTCTGAGTGCGTTTACAAAGTACTGTAAAATGTTCTGATTTATTTGTGTTAATATAGTGTGTGCATACAATATAATTTTGGCAATGTGCAAGTTTTAGAGGATAGAGAAAGGTGTTTTAAACCCTCTCTCTTTCCTCAAGTCCACAAATATGTTTTTTTTTTACAGTAAATATCAGAAAACAATGTCAATGCAGTCAACTCTTGATAACTCTGAATAAAAGGGGGAGAAGCTGTCAGAGTTGCAATTTGTCCTTGTTGTCTGTGGTTTTCCGCGGAGGAGGGTAATCAGTCATTAATCACAAGAAACGCAAAGAAATTAGTATGCTATAATTTCTAAAAGCAAAAGAGGCTGCGATAAATACTGCTTTGTAAGTAATTATCGTATCAAGTTACAGGAGGGCCCCCCCATGCAGTGGGGAAATTATCACTACCATGGAGGCCTATAAATGAATGTCAAACAATGTGGGCAGATGGAGATCTTCTTTTTTTATTTTTATGCTACTTCTTGACGATCCTTTTTTTTATCTCTCTGCTAGAAGCTGGCGCTATGTCTCATCTGGCTGGCGACAGCCAATGTGCATGCGAGTCTGAGGGAGATAAGAAATTATTGTTGGAGATAAGCTAGGGAGGTAGCGAGCAATAGTAATCAAGATCAACCGGTACAGTCTCATCACAACATTAATACGAACACCGCACATGACCGCACCTATCTCAAAAGATGTTTACATTGAAAACTACCGTACGTCCTCATGTCGCAGTGTAGGGGCAGCAGCCAGCTGCTAACCTGATAGTTACTCTACCGTCCTACAAAGTTACAAAGATACAAAATTAATTTTCCTCTTATACTCGAGTAAATACCTATGGTAATTTTGTTAATTATCCTTTTGGATCACTGTACACAAATATGTGAACACATTTTAAGACTGTGTATTTTTTAAATTTAATTTTATGCATATGAATTTCATTATAAAAGTTGTAATTTACAGCTTTATTCTTACACAAATTGTAGCATTAAAAAGCAGTAACATTTTAATAATTTTCTACAGTGTTAAATACAGTCAACTCATGATTTAACGACCCTTCGCGGTTCCCGGGAATAGAGTCGTTCTTAGAATTGTTACAAATTTTCAGCGATCCCCGACCTCTAAAATGTATACATTTACAGTTTTTTTATCATTGAATCGGCGTTCACTCGTTTTGGTGCAAAAATTAGGGTCTACATGTTTTTATAAAAAGTATACACATTTATTTTGAAAATCAAACTTGTTATTTTTAAAAGTATGCAATTGAAGTGGATCTACGATCTTTGTTTACTTCAATGTAAATCATAAACGTTGCCGATAACATAAATTCTTGCGCCCACAACGTCCATTTTGGGATGTCATTTTCAAGAATGCCGCAGTAAAGTTTATTGAAATAGTAATATTTTTCAGCAAAGTGAAGTATTTTGAATAAATAGATACACTGGAAGCGGATATATGACCTTTTTTTGACTCAAACTTAAGCAAAAACTTTGCCTGCAATACCTATATATTCTTGCGCCTGCAACGACAGTTATTTGGAAGTTATTTGCAGGAAAGCCGCAGCAAATTTTATTAAAATAGTAATATTTTTCAGTAGAGTGAAGTATTTTGAATAGATAGATACACAGCAAGCGGATATATGACCTTTCTTTAGCTTAAAATTAAGCAAAAATGTCGCCGGTAATACAGATTCTTGCGCCTGCGACAGTTTTTGGAAGTTATTTGTAAGAATACCGCAACTCAGTTTACTGAAACAGTAATATTTTTCAGTAGAGTGAAGTATTTTAAATAAATAAACACTGCAATCGGATGTATAACCTTTCTTTGGCTCAAAATTAAGCAAAAATGTCGCCGGTAATACAGATTCTTGCGCCAGCAACGACAGTTTTTGGAAGTTTATTGAAGTAGTAATATTTTTCAATAGAATGATATATTTTGACTAAATTATACTCTGAACGTGCATATACGACCTTTCTGTAGCTCAACATCAACCATAAATTCATCATAATTAAACATAAATATCGTCGGCAACGTAAGTTAAATGACAGGAATGTCGGCGTTTCGAAACTATTTACAGTGTACTTTCGCAATGTTGTAGATTGAAATAGTAATTTATTTGAATAGGCACATAATTCTGAATGAATGTAAGTCATGGTTGACATCCAAGACTTTTTTCGATATATTCGGCCCAAACATATGTTTTGAGAAAGCTGTTTACGTCCTGGGACCTCCGCTTGGTAGCGAGTGACTACACACACGTGTACAATAATTTGTGTGTTCAAGGGCCCATCTGGCAACTGGCTAGTTCCGAAACAACATATAGTACACAATGTGTCTAACCTATGTCACTTGTGCCACTATTGACCTCTACCTAGTCACAGCTCCTGACGCTCGCTCAGCAGATGGGACGTGATGATAACACTACCTCCTTTGTTTTGCAGTTCTTTCACTTCTCTGGCTGGGCCGGCCGTGTGAAAATAATCTGCTTGCATAATGAATCTACTCTGTGCACGAGTTTTTTACACACGTCACCAATGTGCATGGAGGGGGATTTGATAATCAGTTTCAATTTGCTCACCAACAGTAAATAACTATAAGCATCAAGATGTTGATCATTGTTAATAAACTTGGATAGCACATTCACTGAACAACTTTAAACCTACACAATGCTGTTTCATATTTTATTTTCATCGACGTATACAAGTGTATCCACAACTGTTATTTATGGTCGAGCCGATTGCGTGTGCGTGTGTGTTAGGGTGCGCAAGCGCACGTATGGACTAGTAACTCACATCAGATGTGCTGTTGTCAAGCGTCCTACTACTGGATGCCACGCATATCTGAGGTGATCTGAGACTTGCACCCGACGTTTGGTAGTGTCAATATGAACTGTCCTGCTTTCACTTGTTAATACAATGATTTATAAACATTATTGTGTGTGTGTGTATATATATATATCATTAAATGATATGATGGTAATTATATTAAATAGCAATTAAACAAAACGGAAAACGTAATAAAGCTCAAATAAACACAACGTATAATCATAATATCACAGGCACAAAGACAACCTACTGTGTCCTAGGACACAAGAAATGGGTGGCAGAAAAGTTACGGCGTGCAAATGATGTAGAAGAGGTGAGTGAACTGCCTTATTTGAGTGGTTGGCCGGTGGTGGGAAAGAAGCGGGAGGGTCGCTGACTTGCCGCTGGATGGGAAGGGGCGTTCCAGCTGGCCGGCTGGCCATCGTGTCGTGCCGAAGGAAGGGGCAGCAAAGTATATTTTTAGAACAAACACACAGTGTGCAGCAGTACAGTTTTTGAGAGACAACTGCATACATTTGCAGTCATAATAAATGCAATGCCAATTACTGCTATTTTATTTGAATTAATTTTTTTTTCTTCACAGTTCCTGGAAAAATTGTTGTTACTTCGAGAGGGTCGTTATTCCAGCGGTTGTATAATCGAGAGTTCACTAGGAATGAAAACAACCAAAAGTAAGACCCTCTAATGTTAAAACAATGCATTTAAGACAATGGGTTGCTACATATCTGACAAGTGTCTAAATTCTGTTTTGTTTAGTGAAATGTGCTTAGTTTTCAGCTGTCTTGCAGCTCTGCACCTCGCACAACAACCCCTCATGCAGGATCTAGGCTTCTGGGTTTTAGCTGCGTCAGTGTCACATTTCTTCCCGATGTTTCGGACAGCATTGCAGCTTCCATCTTCGAGGGTGAAGTTTCTAGTTGCAGTAACTATTTCCTTCTTAGCCTATGCGAAGTCCTTCTGCCTTTATATATAACTACTATAATGAGCACAAAGGAAAATTAATAAAATGGAAATTAAGGATGGAAAATAAAAGGTGCTCCATTCAAAGTAGTCTTACTTTAACCATCCATGCCTCGGCCAGTGAACTTTACAATTACGACCAATGGAAAGTATATTAGCACAAAAAAGTAATAGTAGAATGAAAACGGAGGCATGATTATAATTACTAAGACGTGTTAAAGAACCCTTGTGTACACGCCACAAACCTCCAGCATTTCGCCGACTTTAGTGAGCATCGGAGCCAGTAGTCACACTCTCACACTGCCACAGCAGCAACTGGGCACAATTTTAAAAAACACTCGCCGTCGAAGTCAGTCTGTCGAGCGCCCCCCAGCGGGGGCCAGGCGCACTACACTCCTAACGACACAAGTGCCGGCCTCTTCGAGTGACACAGCCAAGCACCACAAAATATCTCCTGCCATCACTATTGCCAACTTGGAAGCTCAATAAACGTGCAAGCACAACCATCTTCACATGTGGTGCCACACAAGGTCGCCACATACTCTGTCGCCAAAAGTTCAGCCCAGCTGAACATGAAGCACCAATGAAATGGCCAGTCCCACAATGACAACAGCAGTCAGACGAAACTCTGGACCAAGGACAATGGCTGTCGTCTAAGCAGAGGTAGAATATAGGCACGATGGATAGAATATTATGGCAAGTAGCTCCACGACTGCAGTAGATAGGCACTGGCCATGGGTGCTGGCACCAACACGTCGTCAGTAGATACAGCAACAGTCAGACACGCGAGCACGCCGGCCCCGCCGGAGACACCAAACGGAACTGAGCAGTGGCGACGAGCAATACATGAAAAATTAAGACACTGTTCAATTACTCAGCGAAAGGGGAAAATAACAATGCACCAAAACATAATAAACCTTGCTGTACTAAAACATTTGATCATTATACACAAGATCTAAGTGTAAAGTAGAACACAAAATTATATAAATGCATTACAAAAATGTATGTTTACAATTCACACCAAATCTGAATAAAATCAATTGATATATATTCACATGAGTATTATTACAGTAGAATCCCGTCATAGCGAACATGGAAATAGCGAAAAGACGGTTTTAGCGAAGTCACAAAAAAAATTCCATGAAAAATGTGAATTTTAGGAGTACAAACATGTATGGTGAGTCGTGTGAAGCAGACTCGCAGCGAGATTCATGACCATGTGAAGTGAGTAGGTATTTGTTATCTTGACAGTCGGATGTATACATTACTTCCACCCCTCGCGCCATGCAGCCCTCCCTCCTAACCCATGCCAGCTCGCTATCGCTGGCACTGTCACGGAAATCATGCTTCTTCTGCCTGGACATCTCTCTCGCTTCCCTCCTCAAAGTGCACGTTGTTTAAAAAATAGAATTTCGCCCTTTATTTCCCCCACCCCTTTTAACCCAGGTCAGTTGGCTATGTTTCCGTAGTTAATCATTTTTTTATTTTTTTTTTAATTAGAGGAGTTTCTGTTCTGCTCACTTTATCCCAAATCACCTATACATTGGTCTGCAGCGGCCAGCAGTGTAATCATGTTGACTGCCGGCGTGTGCACTCTTGCTGCGCGCCTGCACGGAGGGACACTGTTGAGGCGGTCCGGTTATTATAAGGCGTACTTACATGACGCGGCGGAGTTTTTGGCCTATTTGGACTTGGCGAATAGTTGCACCCATACTTGTTGGGTATCATTGTAACCAGCGCATACTTACCTGTTAAAATAAACCTATATTTCCTGAAAATAACATACTACTTTGTAATTAAATAAGATTAAAGACAGTTTTAATGCAATTTTTTGGTGCAGGGGTCAGAATCGGCCAAATTTGGCTCTAGCGAAGACTCTGCTATAGTGAAGTTTGAACCCAAAACCATGACATTTCGCTATAACGAGATTCTACTGTACTTCAATAAACATCTCTTACAGAAAAAAGCAATAGTACATTAAAACAAGTGCGCACTACACACACACACAGAACACAAACCACCAATCACACGTCACACTAAGCCATAATCACTAAACTACATACACCCATAGTTCCGGAACACTACACCATGCACAAACAAATCAGGTACCTGAAACATTAAACTAAATTAAGAATAATCTGAAAATACATTAAAGCTAAAATATCAGTAGTAGCTTAATACCCGGGTACATACTTTTTACGTTACTAACGTGTGACTTAGACTGAAATCCATTGCTGTCGTCCAAAAGCAACGTCACTGGAGGCAACAACCTTATTATTTTATAAGGCCCCTGAAACTTAATGCTTAACTTAGAACTAAACTTTTCTACAGCCTTAGATAAATAATGAGTACACACCAGCACCAAATCGCCAACTACTTGAAAATCAGGAGCTGTGTGCCTTTTATTATATTGGTTTTTTAACTTTGCGTCACTGAGTAGTGACATCCATATAAAGCTTTTTTATATCTGCATCAGAAACTTTTTCCGACACTAAATCTTGCAAGTACCAGACATTAACTAGCGGGTGCAGTATGTTCCAAAGAACACACAAGCAGGCGTATTATTGATGGCTTCACTGTAACTGGAGTTCGAACCCAGAATGAAGGCGTTGATCACCGAATACCAATTAGAGTGGTATGCATGATGAAACACAGTTAAAGTAGCTTTTATGATCCGATTATACCTTTAGGCTAAATTTGTTTCAGGATGATACTGGCTTATTTTGCGCAAGGTGGATACCCCACGTGAACGCCATATTTTTCATCTCATTAGAATTGAAGTTTTTCGCATTGTCCATAATTAAATGTGTCGGCGATCCAAAATACGGAAAAACATGTTGCGAAAGCACACGTACAATCGTAGTTGCTTTTCAATCCCTTACAGGGAGGAAAACCAGAACATATTTAGAAAATCTGTCCACCAATACAAGCAACAATTGATTCCCGTTTTTGGAACGTGGCAGTGGCCCAAAACAAACGTATTGTGCTATACATCAGCACAGGAGAGGAACGGATTAATGAGTTAATACCCGAGTTGGGCACAAATTGAACAGAAACACACAGGGATGTCAGTTTTGCCAAACCACAGGTTTATTAAGAACGGTGATCTTACAAAAATAAAAACATTACAGAATGGGTACATAAACAGTCAAACTTGGCTCAGGCAATAAATTTATCAAATTTATGACATGAACCTGTTTTCACATTCGGCACGCCACTTTGCTTCTGGCTGCCTTCCGCAGCGTATGTCTTCTTCTCTCTCGGCACACCGTCAACTTTTTTACTGCTACATGGTGAGTTATTCCTTTCTTATCGTGAGTTGCTTGCAGTTTTCAACTAGTTTGTTAGCCCTTTTAAGTTGCAAGTTTTCTCGCTTTGTTTTCCTTTTTGAGGGCGCGACGGCGTGCCGAGAGAGAAAGCAGGTTCGTGTCATAAATTTGATAAATTTATTGGCTGAGCCGAGCTGTTAATATACCCATTCTATTATGTTATTGATTCTGTAAGATTACACTTCTTAATAAACCTGTGGTTTGATAAAACTGACATTCTGTGTGCTTCTGTTCAATTTGTTCTCAACTTAAGCATTAACTCGTTAATCCCCCCCCCATCCCTGTGCTGATGTATAACACTGTATAAGCGTTCCCAAATATGTTTGGGAGGTGTACTAGACAGAAGACCATAATCTTATTTGTTCTGTGGTTTACTTTTTTGACATGTTACACATGTACGTATGCGTTCCCGAACGTCGTGTTCCAGGCCAGGCCAGTAGAACATACTACTTACAAACAGTCCACCTCTCCCGCTTTTGGCGGGAGACTCTTGATTTTCCACCTGATCTCCCGCCCTCCTGATTAGTCATTCTAATCTCCTGCTTTTTAGTTTTAATACAGTAGAACCCCGATTTAACGAAATGCCATGGGACCCGAAAATCTTTACTCTAAATCGATGTTTCGTTAAATCCAACTTCAACCCCCCCTTTTTTTTTGCAAAAAAAAAAAAAGTTTAATCCTCGGACATGTTTCGTCGGAATTTAACGTAATTTAAAAAAAGTATATTGGCTCAAAACAATAACAAAACACATTTACCGCAATAGGTAAGCCACAGCCATGAAAAGAAAAAAAAATCGGCGAATAAACTTCCAGTGGAACGCTCGGCGAGCGTGCGCATGGCGAGTTAGGCCGTCCTTGCGTGCGCCAGCAACACATGAGAACTGAGAAGTGATGACTAACACCACCGAGCCGTCAATATTTCCGTCTCTCTCTGGCCCGCTCCACCAACAAAATTAAGGAAAATCCCATGAAAAATAGTAAAAAAAATGTTCTTCATGAAAACTGAATTAAAAGTTTGCAAGACAACGGTAAAATAATAATTAAATATGTGCGGCGGCTGCTGCCATTGTAGCTTGTATGCAGCCGCCCTTGTGAAAGAAACTCGTGTTGGTCTGCTTGTTAAAAATGCTTTGCGCTCGAGCGTTTTTTAGCATCAGAGAAACTAATTATTTGCGTTTACGGTAATAAATTTGTTGTACAAAGTCTGCATAAATAATATTACGTATTTATTTGTAAGCTAGCTTGTTTTATCACGGGACACGAGTGTAAATAACCACGCTGCACTCTACTGCATTCTATTGGTAAGAGAATTAATCGATAGAGCGCGGCACTGCAGCGCATTCTAACGGAGACGCGTCACACTATCCGTGAATTAGTTCTAGTGCTGTCCACTGCCGCGCTGTGGAGACCGGGTACCTAGATGCTCGTTCAGTCGCCAGCCGCCAGGATGAGGATCTAGGCGCGCGCTTGTTATGCAACACAGCGCAGCTCGCCCAGCCGTGCTTGCGCACGCGTATCTCTAAATAACTCCCACGGCCAAAGCTTTCAATGAATTTTAACGAATTTTTTTTTTGTTCCTCGACGGATATTTTAAGCTTTTCTACGGAGAAATAAGTATATACGGCGGTCGGTGCTAGTTTTTTTAAAGGACTGAACTTACAATTAATATTCAATTTTATCATAGTCAGATATTTAATAAATTTTTTGTTATTTTTTGAAGGTTCCTAAAAATCCTTTCGTTAAATCGCTGTTTTCGTTATTCCCGAGTTCGTTAAATCGGGGCTCTACTGTACGTGCATTTGTTGTTTTATCATAAATTCTGTACAAAAATAGGTATTCCGGTGTTCGTACCATATCGTGAGACTGTCCCGCACAGCGTATAGGTATTGTAGGTCGTACCGTAACGTCAGTATTTTAGCTACTTTAATCGCCAATAATTTTACGATATAAGTGTGCCAACGTTGGTTCGTACATTATCGTCATTGGTACTTGTTAGCCAATCAAAAAAATTATTTCATTTATCATCCAAGATGGTGTTATCAACATTAAAATTATTATTGGCAGTGTTTACATGTTTTTATTATTTTACTTTGTCACACTTATTGTATTTCGTGAAACTTGTGTGATTGGCCTAGTATTTTGTACTAGTTATTTAACAATACTAAAAAATCAATTTATAATAAGCTTAGCAGTGATAGGCTTACTAAGTAAAGAAGCATCTTGCGGTGTTGGACACTGGACTAGTATCTTGTGCGCGTTATTTATATTTGTTCAAAAATTGTGCTGCTAATAAAAAAAAACTAAGCGAAGGGATGCAACTTGTGATATTAATGACAATATTTTATGAATTTTTGGGCATTTTACTGTCAGAAAGAGTCAACATTTTGTATTTTGTTTATTGTTTCGTCGTGATTCTTCCGCTGTGCATGCTGGAAAGGCTGATGTTAAGCACGTAAATACGACGAAACTAGCAAACTAAGGTACATGGTAGCGTAAAATAAGACTAATTTTGCGACAGTTACAAAAGGGTTGGTATAGCCAAAGTAGTGTGTTTGTCTACTTTTATTCTGCGTTTTAGTTGTGTTGATCAAGCTCGTTTACTCTTTAATAACTGTGATTCCAGAAAAATGAAATGGCTAAAAATATGGTTATACTCGCTGTAAATGTCCGTAATAAAGGTGTGGAGAGTTTTTTTTTTGAAGAATTTAAGTCTGCATGCAGCAGAACTGTTACGGAGCCATAGGCCTAAATTGTGTAAAGTGTTTTGTCGTGAATAAGTTATTTCTTTTGATTATTTTGTGTAGACCTAAGTGGACGTACGTTTTAATATAGGATCTGGAACAAAAAAGCCACCCACAACTTATAAAAAAAAACTCTTTCAAAACGAATGTGTATTACTTTCACGTTTATTTGGTAGTTTTTGTATGATGTTTATTTACTACCACACCCTGTTCCACATCCATTTATGTTTAGAGAAAAATCGCACTCTTTGTTGTTCTAAGAGGCCCTATTAGAATTTTTTTTCAACATTTACGCTATAAACTGTTTGAATATACACCTTTAAATAAACATATTTCTAGAGGAGGACCTATGGAACACGTGCTTTATTGGTGGAAACATCTTAATGTTTAGGACTAGCCAACGTTTTCAGTTTTGAAAATATTGCTTTGTTCAGAAATTATTAATTAATGGCCGTGCTAAAAATGTGTGCAAACAAAAATGTATAGAAATGGTTTGTTAGGTATTGTACCGTATTTGAGATTTGGCTGATTTTACGGAATTTTTTAAGGGTGGTGGGGGGGCTTCCAGAAGTCTCCTGATTTTTTAATTACTGAAAGGTGGGCGGTCTGCACTTACGCCTCGTAATGTTTTTTCCTGCCTGAAATGTGATATAAAATAAGAATAAAACATTTTGAAGTGAGGAATTAGCATTTCAAGTTTCAATGAGCAGGAGCTGCATGTTTGCCAACTTTGCTACCATGTGCTCACGTCTCTCTCTTGTCTGTACAAGTCTTTCTATTTGCTCCGTAGACGGACAGCAGCACAGAAGATCCACAGCGGTGTGCAAGAGTTGATGTGCTGTTACCCTTTAAAATATTAATCCTGTTTTTATGTATTGAAAGGATACAGTATGGCAAAATCCAAAAATGGAATACAGTCAAACCTCGTTAATACAAACCCTGATAATACAAAGTTCTCATTAATACAAAGTGGTTTTTGTTCCCCTTGGGATGAAGACAGAAATTTAATAATAACGTTAATGTTCCATAAAATTTTTCTTTATATGTAAATCAATGTAATATAAAGTCCTCTAGTTAAAACATGTAATTGTGATGACAAGAATGTGAGTTTTGAGAGGATGAACAAAATTATAAAAATTTTAGAATCTTTTTAAGGATTTGGCCAACACCTGATAATACAAACCTTTTTATTACAAACAGCAACAATTTTGGTCCCTTTAGGTTTGTATTAAAGAGGTTTCACTGTAACTGGAGCCCAGAAAATCATGATTTTTCTTAAATGATGTGTTTGTTATTCCAGCAGAGAGATGGAAGAAGGCGAAGGGTAGATCGCCACAGCCAGATGAGATTCCTGATGATGAGGAGTTCCTGGACGATGCTATGAAGAACTCTGACAAGGTCGCCTTGGAACGTATTGCAGCGACCTTGGAGGACTACGAGTCTGATATGACCAACTACTCGGGTCCTGTTAAGGAGAGATCACGTAGTGGTAAGTCTGTCAACAGCTGTACATTTTGTCTTACTATAATCAAGTTGCAAGGTGACCTCAAGTGGACAATATTGCAGTGACTATGGTATGACCAACTACTACAAGAAATGAAAATGTACCCAAATTGACCAACACTTAGAGAAAGTAACCTTCTTAGAAAACGAAACTACCTATGCAACCAATTGCTCTTTAATTCCTATTAGAGCTTGGCCGATAACCTATTTTGCAGACCATGCTAATGTGGATTGCCGTTCTAGCCAATTTTCTGAGTATTTGAGCTGGTCCAGTACCTGAATTTATTTTCTTGGACTTGTTCGAAGATCATATTATTGTTGTGAAGTGTTCAGCCACTTCCCCATCTTGGTTAAATCTTTAAAAGGTGTTTTTATTTTCTTATTTAAATTTATATGTAAATATTTCTTAACAGGCTATATGCCATTTTCAGGGTGAGTTTGTCAGGTGTCCGGTGTGATGCAACAGAATTCATTAACCTAGTAATTGGGGACATGTTAATTTAAATTAATCTTTTCGAAATTTAAATATTAAATAGTCAAGGAATTTTAAAGTAGAGTCATTTGTTTATTTTCCTGGCTTGTTTGATTTGAAATTGACCACAGTAAAATTTTAATTATTTTTGTTGATGTAACTTTTTCTTGTTTTTTGACCAATTTTTGAGTTTTGACAATTTTAGCATATTATTACATTTTCTCTGGTGAAGTGAGTAACTTTTGGTGTTGCAAGCTTCTCCAGGCTGTAGGATTTCTGGCGCCGACGTTGTGGTTGATCGCTTGCTTCATGGAATTCTCTCCATGACGTAGGTTATTGATGCACGTAGGTCAGCCATCACGGGGGGTTGCTTAGGGTATTGCGCAGCGAAAGTAGTTCCGCTGTTGCGCACCTTTTGTCCCTAATTATTATATTTGTGTGGATAAAGAATTTTCTTTCAATGTAAAACCTATAAACGGAAATTTTGGAATCCTTTGTTTCATGTTTTAAGGGTAATTTTGCTGGTTTTGTTAAATTTTGGATACTGTTGTATCACTCCGCCGTGGTGCGCTATTTGTTACCATGTCCGTTGCCATGAGGGGGCAGTTGGTGCCGGGCGCTGGCCCGAGGCGGTAACGGTGTTGTAGAGCAGTTGGTCTATCAGTTGTGTAGTGATGGCGGAGCGAGAGAGACTTTGGGATGTCACGAGGGCGCTGCGGTGCTGACCCTGGGAGCGCTGGAGAGACTGCATGAGGCTTTTGTGCTTCTAGGGTTTTTTTGTTTGTTTCGTCTGAACATTGTCAAATGGTGGCGGGAAATACGGGGGTTCTTTTTTGATAAGTGTATGCAGTCATGGCATAGCACTGATAAAATCGCGGGCAACGAATAAGTGTTTCATCATTACCTTTTTTTTTTGTTTAACTTACGGTCAGACATGGTAACGCCGGACAGCTGACTGGTTTATTTGTGTGTGGTAAATAACTGCCTTTTGTAAGAAACTTACCGAATCCAAACATCTGTCAAAGTTAAAGTAAAAATAAATCAACAGTTGACTGAGTAAGTGAGTTGTTATTGGTGAAATCACGATGGTTGGTTAACCCTGAAAGTAACTTAAACTGAGCTATCCGGAGCACGCCAAGCCACATAACCTCAACACCCACTACAGTGACTACAATAACAATAGACCACAGCAACACGCAGCAGACGCGGACGCGTCACATTGTCCAGTACTTCTACATAAAAATTTAATTCTATAACAAGTATGTTGAAAAGGAAACGTGGTATGTATTTATGAGATAAGCATCACTGGATTAAATTACAAGTTTTAATGTGTATATAACTTGATTTCAAAGAAAGTTAATGCAGATTATTTATTTATACTGGTAGTTACAGTATTTGTTTTGTGCTCAGTTCACATTGTAAAGTTTATTTTTTTGTTATGTTTTCACTACTTCAAATAGTTGTAGTTAGCGTTAGGGTGGATAAGGAAAGTTCTTTAGTCAATTCTACATGTATCCCCACAAACTCGTCACACTTTTCCATGAGTCGCAATTATTTTTTGTCACAGGAAATGTTTTTGTCTGCCTTTATTTTATTATGTACCATTAAATAACCACCTGAATATAATGCACTACAAAGAAAATGGTTTTAAAGAGCAACTTTTTGTAGAAAAAATTATTCAGACATGTTTTGTAAGTTTAGGGCAAAGGTTCTGTTACTGCCATTTATATTCTGTATTTACCCAAATGTATGATGACTCCCTATATTTGTTTATTGTTAAGAGGAAAATTTTATTGTTGCCACAAATATTTTTAATAAGCTTGGGAAATTCAAAATCCAAATATTAAATTAATTTTAATACACATATGCCTAATTAAATTAAGAAAAGGTTTAACCTGTTGTCAAAGCAATTTTTCAAAGTTTCTACTTGCCACTATATTAATTTTGGATGCAACACTATTGTTATGCATTTTTATGTGTCTAACCACCATTAGTTTAAAATTTGTGTTGTAACTACTATGTTCAAATGTTCTTCGCTGCGATGCTGACAAACCTATTTTCTTACGTGGCCACTCATTAATTGTGTGTTTTTTTATCTGCAGGCATAACCGTCAATCATAAACTGAAACGTCTTTAACGAATGACAACAAACTTGCACACGTTCATGTTCCCAAACATGACACCATGTTGGAAACTGCCATAGAAAAGAATGTGCATAGAGTTATGGAATTACATTTTACGTTCAAGTGAATCTGTGCGCATAACGGAACAACTCCGATGCGCGTGTCAGCGTAATGGAATATGCCCAAGATTAAAATACGTTCTGTTTACCACCGTCCACCATTTTAGCCACCTGTAGTCAATTTTGATTCACTGGCTGTTATATATATTTATTTCATGAACTAATATTTTTGCTTCTATTTTGTAAATGTCTTCAGCAGTTAAAAGTATAAATCTGCCTGAATCAAAAACCAGTAACAAGGTCTACCTGAAGACATGATGATTGAAAGTTAAGTTAACCTCACTTTTTGTGGTGATTGTGTTACTTTTGCATTTATTTCTTGTCTTCCGTAAAGATTACATATTTTCCTAGAAATTAGGGACTATTCTACGTGCTTAAATATTCATGCATAAATATTAACTGCAAAATTTTTTTGCTATGCGAGAATAAGACAAACCCCAAATTTTTGGAAGTGATGTACTGGTCACACAAACAAACATCATCTCGGGCCCCTCCGCCGGCTAGTCGTTGCGGAGAGCAATAAAAAGATCATAAGGCGGGGTTCGTTAGCAGGGGTGTCCTTAGCAAAAAAAAGAAAATTAAATTCTCTTTTAAATTATTTACTCTGCGTTTGCACAAACTAAGGGTACAAAATTTCATGGTCGGTCGGCCCACGTGGTCACTATAACACAATCGGCAATATTTAATAATAGT